>JAEOAE010000161.1:0-36558 GCA_036365155.1 Meriones psammophilus
ATGCAGCCCAGGTTCAGATTGCTCACTGGTCCAGCGTGTATTCTACACAATGTTCTTCCTCATGCATATGTTGCTGTCCCTTGTATACGCAACTGATCCGCGGAGAAATCGTGCCGTCGTGGTACTTAACAGGCGTGTCCGCTCCTCCACTACAGGCAGCAAGATATCCAGGTGATACCCGCGCATGGGTGTATCCTTCACTGAGATCCAGACGTTGTCCTGAAGAAGCTGCGGAAAAGCGCTTCTTCCTTTCTTGCTGCGTGTTCCTCTTCCGTCTCTTCACACGTAGTGCGGATGTCTCTACTATTGTCGCGCTCCCAGTACAAGGATTAGTTTCGTGTCTCGTTTCTTCTTCACTCAAGTCTGCAGACGCATGAAGCTTCTGCTCAGAGTGCTGCGTCAAGGACCGCAGCCTCTCCATCGCGGGACACCGCAGGGCAATCTTCGCTAACTGTCAAGATCGACATCGGACCTGCTTACTCTTACTTGTCAGCAGTGAGGCTAAAAGCAGCAGCAAATGGAGAAGGTAAGAGGATAGAGGGCAGGAGCTGCGGCCCCAGAAGGAATATGCCTTTGTATTGCCACTGCTGCAGCGTCACCATCAGCAACGACCACAGGCCGGCCTGCAGGCGCCAGCGGAATGTACCACAGGTAATGCAGACGCGGTCTATAGCAGAGCTGTCATATTCCCACATAAAAGCCGTTCTGCTGTTCTGGTTAAAGAGGTTGAAGGAGGGCCCAGAACGAGCTACAAGTAATGAGGCAAAGACTTAGTAGCGTGCCGGTATAGGGCTAGTACACGACATGATATACATGTATTACCGTGAGGAAGCGAACCGCAAGCCTGAATGCATACAGACAGCAGGCAGAGACCAACACGCGTAGATGGTCACGTATCCTTATGCACACCCACACGTCGTAATCCTCATATATAGACGCAAGTACATGCAGGCTCTGGTAGCGGCAGACACAAGTACGTGGCGATGCAGTAAACCTGCGAGCGGACACAGAAACTACAGGCAGCACGCTGCCTGAAAGCCAGCACTGTATTTTACCATTGCGCGAAGAGAATGCAAGCAGCACAGTTCTGTCAAAGCTGATGTCCGAATATGCATCGGTAGACGCTGTTACGCCCTGTCGTGCAAAGGGAGAGCAGGCAAGTAAACATCTGTGTCGAAGCAGCTCTGGAAACTGCAAACAGCCTCCAATGGAATCTGCGAGAAGCAAAAAGACTTGGGGAAAACAGCTTTTCACATAGTCACCGCTAGTCTAGGTGGAAAGTTGCCGATGGAGCAACCTGCCACTCATAAAAAGAAAGGCGCAAGAGGAGTGGCAGTAAATTTGTAAGATCCAGATCATATTGAGCGTGACTTTATGCTTGCCTGGGATACAAGACACATCAGCCTTACAAGTATAGAACGTTTTTGCGTGGTGTCCAGCGACACATATGTAACTAATTTTACTCAAAGCAAATGTTGTGATTCTTTTCTTGCAGGACAAGCGCGGCTGGCACACCATTTGTTTGCGTCCCGAATAGGTATTTGTATATATACGTATGTGAATGCGCGTATACACGCGCGGAAACAAGATAAAAATCAGAGGAAAAATTAAGTTTCTGCTGTTGATTTCGCCTCACACAATAAAGTCCGCTGCGTCATCATACGGTACGCATGTGGTCCAGTTTACTGAGCATTATTACTGCCCTCGTGTCCGATCTAACAAAGAGGGGCAGTACATCAATTCTCACTACATGCTTGCGACAGAGTGCATTCCGATGATACACACTTCAAAATGTGCGCGCGTGTACTGAGTAAGCTAACCATTCAACACTTCTACTAGGTGGCTGAACTGCTATGTACGTTGAGTAGGTGCGCAAACGCGCCGTGCACTGTATCAGGAAATGTGATTGAATCTTGCTTGTAGTGGGGGGCACTGACGGAATAACCGACCACCTTTAAAACGTCCCAGCTCTGTTCTAGACTTATGTGGATCCAGTTGACCTTGGAGGCATACTTTATTTTAGGGGGGCTGAGGGTGCCAGTGTAGCCTTTGTATCATGCGTAAGCCAGATCCACGCTGACTTGCTCTTTCTGCTCAAGCATAAAGGAGTCTTCAAACAAATGGACTGCACAATTATGTTTTACAGAAGAAACTGTCGGCCCTCGATGAGTGATATCCGAACGCCTGCAAAAAGTTAGAACTGACTTGTTGCGAATTCTCGATGACAGAACGAGGTCTTGAAGTACCGTGTTTGCTGAGCGCCAGAGCAAAATCTATGGAAATTATTGTCCAGTTCTCTTGTAAGCTCTGTTTGTGCGCTGTTTGACGGCCGTCCCCAGCTTCCACAAGAACTCGATGATCCAATGTAGTACTGGTCACCTACCTCAACGACATTTTCGGGCGGTATCATGTGCACGCTCAAGGAAGATGCCAACTACGAACTGACAAGACCTAGTGAGCGCCAGCTGCATTTGAGCACCACCTGTGACGCAGCTAGGCACACCTGACAGATCGATAATTGCAGCGGGAGAGAACTTCTCAGCAGTTGAATACTCGGAGAAGAAAACATCTATGTTAAAAAACGGACTACACAGTTCTTTGGCAAAACTGGAGATAAGGAAAAAAAGATCTGTGTTTATCTTTGACTTAAAGAATGTTTCTCTCTCTGGGCATGAAAGAATTTGTTGTAGATATCCAGCTGTGTAGGCATTAAGAGACATGATTTTTCAGCTAAACTGGATATGAGATACGGCAGGGCAAATACTGAACTAGGTTGTGTAGCATTTCCGAGATTGAATAGTTCGGTTTGCCAGGCTTCAAAATTCGCCACTCAGGAGGTAATTATGCACTTTTACGGTCGGACAAGCCGCATGAAACAGGAGGGCAGAAATCATGTGACAAAAAATATACATATTTATACAGGTGTATGCAGAGATGAGTACAACTCTACACAGCGGCATTCAGAAAGGTGACGTCTGACTTCTGGAGGTTTGATGGATGTGAACAGTGTATATTTCTAATAAACTCCACTCAGTATAGATACGAACATATACTCTTCCCGACGTTACTACTCGGCTTCCTGCAACTTGTAACCCCACTAGTTTTCTTCGTACCACGTTGAATATTTCCCGAATAGTTCGAGTACTTAATCTACGACCGTAGAAACTTCGGCGCTTCCGAAATGAAGAACGAGCGTGACTTTAACGCGTGTCTATTTCTCACCGAATTATCGGAAATTGAACAAAGTGCAAAAGAGCTGAATGGCGGCCATAGCAGTGCACCTAGTTGTAACTTTTTAGTGAAAGACGGCAGATCATTTCATCCGCGCTTTCACCACGCACTTGTTCAGCGGGGGGCCTGGAGGCAAGTTGAACTCTGTGGTACGAGACTGCATAACATAGAAGATCGGCATACCCGGTTAGGCGACAGGTAAATGTCTTTCATAAAACACTCACACCACTGCGCAATAGATTAAAAAATCAAGGCTGTTTAACGCCGAAATTTACACCAAAGCGCCTCAATTGTACACCTTCCTTGAGTGGTCCACTCTGGCGGTTTACAGCTGAACTGAGAATGGCAGTCTTTCTTTACAACACCGTGAAAGAGATCTTCTGAATTCAATGCGGACTTCGCCCTATTTACACATGTCTGCTATTATGGGACCTCCACTGCGTTCGAAGCTGAGTTGCGAAATTATCGCATTCCGAAGACACGTACTTAGCGGCTCTGGGGTACACAGCTAACCGCTGGACGCGGCGGCGCTACGGCTGCAGCTGGGCAACCACTGCACGAGCACAAGCCATAATTTACAAATACAGGCAGATAGGAGGTCCAGAGACCTCCTCTGCCTAAGAAAAGCAGCGTGTGTGTCTGCACTGTAGCCAATCTTGGTATAGCTCTTCTTTCGTGCTTTTTACGACGTAGAACACCCTGAATATGCATAACGGTAGAGACATTGGTCGCCCTGTCTTGACGGGTAGAGAAATCGCCTGACTCGAATACCACATGGCAGATACCGTTGCGCACGTATTTGTAGCTTCTAAAGGGCGTTTTATCAGGTAGTGGCATTTATTTACTGTGCATTAAGGATGTGTGTTTATATACTGATAGGAACCACCCCCGTCGAGACAATCAGCAGCCGGTGTCTTGACAGAGATAGTTGATACTGGCGGGTAAACGTAGCCCTCCCAAGTCTATTTTTAGTTTCGCGCGTCTCTACACGTGATGAAGTGCTGTCGTGAGACAGGAGTACTGGAAGTTTTATTCGAATATACTGGTACATACAGTGGACGTCGATGATCTTGCTCAGCAGACCACACGTCGGTGTCTTTGGTGTCTTTATGGCTGGACGAAAGTCTGCTGAATTTAAAACACCCTTGACTCTAAAACATTGCAGGAAAAACAGACTGCAAATACTCCATCTTGCTGCGTCACCAGGTTACACCCACAGGGAAATATTTGATTTTTGCTCGCTTATCCGTATGTCTCGTACGCGGCCAGACGTAGACTGAAAAAAGCCGAATCCTGCACCTTTTCAACCACACGTACGTCACACTTATACACAACTACAAAAGTGTCGTATGACAAAATGGTCGTGCGCGCATGCTGGGGTATTTGGACTCAAGGCTGTCTGCTGCTGTATATTCCTACCAGATGCGATGAAATATATAACGACAGCCCATCACTAATATGCGTACGCCGCGACGTACAGAAAGAGCATGTACACGCGAAGCACGCGTCAACGTTGGGTTGAGACGTAGTTACTGCAGTACGGGCAAAGGCATTCGGGGCTGTGGAGCACGCTTCAGTACAGCGTGTATGAGTCCTGAATAGAAGGTTACATAACGTCTTTACAGCCGATGCGCAAATTACGAGGCACGAGTAGGCAAATGATACAGGTGAACTTTGACTTTCATACAGTATTTCTAGTCTCTGAATATAGCGGCTCTATGAGCAAAGCGCGTAGTTGCCGTTTACGTTGCATAAGCGGATATACGAAGGATTCACGTACAAGTGCAGTACAGCCACCTACACCGATACCCATCAAGCGGGAGTGCAAAGTGCACGATAGGCGAGGTACACACAGAGTTTGCAGTGGCAGAACGTGCGTAAAGGTTAGAACGCGCAGGAATGCTTGTACTCTGTGAGGTGAGGCCTTACACATGAACCCTACAATCTGCGCTTTTTAGACTCCAAATTGCACAGCTTTTATTTCACAGCTACAGTTATTAAACTGCTGAGCAAAACTGGTTAAAATCTCCGGTAATGCCATCAGGCAGGACAGAACACAACCCGGCTTATGTGCTTCGAGACACGTTCATGAAATGGAGGTAACAATGGCGTGAGCACGTATGTGAAGTGAAATCTGCGCATGCATCCGTGCAGAGAAAGAAACAGGTCATAATTACACATGATACCAGTCGGTGTTAGTCTACCTCAGTATGGCAGACTCAAGCGGGATTGCAGGAGTCTGCCTGCTAAAGTGAAGATATAGAAAAGGACAAACATCCGTGTAGCGATCCGCTGGAGGCCGGGCGTTTATGCGTGTAAATATAACAGCAACTTTTCCCTGCTGCACTAATATCATATTCCACAGCAACATTGAATCCACGTGTCTCCTGCTACTCTGCAGCGCTAGCACCTGCAACCTTCGCCATTGCAACTTTGTTCTTGCTTCACAGAGATGCGTGCGTGGAGAGAGGGAGAATCCTCTTTTGTGCTAGATGACTAGGAAAGCACACCCTGAGCATCTGTGAGCGGTTTTCATTTGCTTTATCACTGGAAATACGCTGCTGATTTCTTTTTTTGCACATTCTATTCTAGCGATCACGTCAAGGTAATGCTTCCAGTATGTATTGACCTTATCCGTATTGCCCTGGTGATGTTGGGCAGTACATCTATGTACGGTACAAAGTGACCCTTGTAAAACGCTGCTGCATTAAGCACCTGAGCCACATGCGCGTCCCTGCCGCCTATTTTCCAAGGCTTGTACACATTTGTTACCCAAAATACGGAAGTTTGTACTATGATATCCGTCAACTACCGCTCCGTACTCCACCCATTTTTTCATCACCTTTTCAGCATACCAACACTAGTCTGCAAGTATGCTGGTGAATCAGTACGACACCCCGAGAAAATTTCTGGGGATGTCAGGATGCGAGTCTTTTGGCACATGGCGCGTAGGTATGTATGGCCAACACACTTCTGGCGGGATTCAGCGATTTCAAAACTTTCCGCATCATAACGAACTGTTGCAGCTTTCGTTTTCTCAGTGCGTCTTTCGAACTATGCAGACGATACGTATATCTTCATTCATGTCTCTGCACACAGTCGGCTGAGTGGCGGACACGTCCACTTACATGAGAGCATGTATGTGCAGGCTGATGCTAAGCTACTTTCGCGTGTTGCAACCGAATACAGCTTCACAAGTTCCACTGTATGACAACGAAGCAGAGTCAGTTTCTTTCTGTTTACCTATCTATTTTGCTGAACTTTAAAACGACATTCCCATACTCCAATGAAGCCTACTATTAGGATTACTGAAGCATACAGATTTTAAGCGTCATCTGCTAGTGAGCAAGCAGTAGTGCGTGTCTCATTCCTGTACGCGTTTATCGTACTTGCAGAGCGTACATATCTATGCCTGTCCTTGAAGGATGTTCTTTTTTGAAAAAAAAAAAGCCTGTGAATACAGTCTATCTCGCCATGCGGTATGAGTCAAAACGGAGCGTGCGTAGACAAGGTTGTAAGCGTCTGAATATATGCGAGCATATCTACAAACGTGATACGTATGTATAAAAAGATCTAGGACGTAACGCGAACACGTAAACAAACAAGCCAGTGTCCGACACACAAGTGCATCTTGACGTCAACTAACGAATGTGAATACACACAGTATCCGGGGAGGTCAACAGGTAAGTATCTCCTTTGAAATGCAGTTAACACTGCACGGAAGATCGTTGTTAGATAGAGAGCGTGGGCACAAATGGACTACGTACATGCATCCACTAAACTAAACTTACGCGTATTTGTCCAGTGACACATGTATATTATCCAGTGGATCCATCTGCATGAGTCATTGGGGGAAACCGATCGCGTTGCATATTCACATACATATATGACGTTTGCCCGAGAGTATAATTTGTGCGTGAGATGACGCCACCTCCGTACAGTCATACCTCAGTCCCACGTTTCCAGTCTGCGAAATGAAAGCGCGTGTGTTCAGAATATTGCTCATCATGTAAAGACCACATGTTATTGCACGTCTCATTGATACACCTTGCAACCTTATCAGATCAGTGTAATTTCTCTGATGGTTCACGTTGGTGCGGACTGAGTATATATGCGCAAGTGCACTAGCTTTTTCTATATAGACACGGACGCTTGTACCCAGTAAGCAGCTAAAGGCCTACTTACTAATACTTCTACATCCAGACCGATCCGTATGTATACGTCTCCTTGAGCACTTCACGAATAGGCCGCTAAAGACTTCCTTCTTCTCTGTGCCTGCATGTGTGAGTTTGGACATGCCGTCAGTACGTCTTTTGTAGGACTAAGTGAAGTATCTTATTGGCAGACGTCTGCGATGCCGCGCTCACTTTGTAGCGGACTGCGGGCCCTCCTCTTAGCTAAAACAAAACTATAACGGGACAATGCAGTGAAACATACTGACACTACAGGCAACAAGTATGTATACCGAACATTTGAGTAGACGCTCGAGTTTACAATGAATTTCACGTCAAACTACTGTATAGTTGCACGTATTAGCGGTAAGTGAACGCGTAAGTGCGCACGTACGCAGGAAATGCTACACCACAAATGCGGGCTATACGCACCTTCCGATGTACGATGACATGCAGACATATACATAGACACACACGTATATGTACATATGTATCTCTGTCATCGTACACGTCCGCAAAATAGGGAGAGCCTCGAGAGCAACGAAGGCTGGTTCTGTTGTTAGAGTAAAATTGTAGAACGGCTGGTACACGCCTGTCGGTCCAACGTCCACATCACTATTCTGAGCGTACTTTCAGCGTGTTTTCTCATTATAGAATATACACCACAAGGGGTCTTGAAGGACGGCGGCTGCAGTAGAAATAGTGAACGGGACACAACCAACACATTGAATCAAATTGCACATCACCCCTGTGTACATGCACGCAGATATACGTATGCATGTGTATCTGGTTAACCAGAAGCTGAAAGCGGCGGCAAGAATTGTTCAGCGCACACATTACGAAGATTGATTCTAATGCGTACAGCTTGTGACAATGTATATTTGTATCCACACGCGTACCATTTCCTTTTCAAACATATTCAAGATGTTCTGTCTTTCTTTTGTAAATAAAACGATACACGTCTGTTGCCACTTCACCTATACAAACTGATGCGTTGCCCAAAAGTTCAAACCAAGGTCGACGAATACCCAAGCGAGGTGGGAAAATAAAACTATCATTTGAAAGGCATCAGCATGCCTTCACGCCGCGGATGGACTGACGGTTTAGAAGCTCTTGTTTGCGTTAAGGGTTGGGAGCGCTCTTTGTCGGTGGTTCGGGAATGGGCGATAGCATCGAGTATTGCTCACCGCTGGCAAGGGCTCGTGAACCGTTGGAGAGAATTATCGTCTACGGCAACTTCGAGGATGCCCGCAGCTGCGTCGACATTTCGCCATTGCATAAACAGAAAACGACGAGAACGAGAAGGTCATAGAAGCGACATAGAAAAAGAAGACTGGAAGCTTGCGTTTTCTTGAGTCAAACAGTGCGGGTTTATTGTGTCGCGAAAGTTCACCTGCTTCACTGTGAACGGAACTAGATGTAATCCTGATGAAAAACAAGTGTGTAGGTAGCCTCTCCGTTGCACTGCAGCGGGATAACCAGAGAAATTACACCATTCCGCATTCACGGCACTTCTGCTAGGTAACCAACGTGTACACGGAGGACGGCAGAGAGCCGTTCTTTTTTTCTGTGCCGACGTTAGCGCCGTAACACCGGATATATAAGTATAGAACGTAGACAGGCGGAGCACGGGCCCTACATTGTTATAGAATATCAGTGAACTTCGCCTCGCTTCGGCGCGAACAGAAGCGGCAACAAATGTAAGGGTGAGAATACTGACAGCAGTAAGTTTAGCACCAGTTGTGCGGATAGCAGAAGTAACAGCATTGCTGACAGTAGCGGTTGTAGCAAGAGCAGCCTAAGTTACGAGAGCAGCAGTGGCAATAAACATAACGACGGACCAAGTAACGGCCACAGGCAGAGCAAAGCAGCAGCAACGTAGATTAACAACGGTAGCAACATAACACCAAAAACCAGCGGTTAGTCCAAATATAATATGCAGAGCAACAATAGGAACAAAGAGAGCCGCATCAGCCACAGAAGTAGCAGCAAGGAAGAAGACACACGCAGTAGGGACGCTGGCCTCAGCAGCAGCACTAACACAGAGCCTTCGATTGCACCATCATTCATGAGACAATATCAGCAGAGTGAAATAGCAGCGCGGTGGCAGTTAACTGCTACAACTCAGAATGAACCCATGCGCGTGGGTGGCTTCCCCTATTGTCGGTCTGTACAAATCCACATGGAGCAGTCGAGGGAAACAAATCACTTGCTTTTGGTTTGGCACCATATACACTTATGAATAAGTATAATCGTCTAGATGGAGGTATCTTATGTGCAGATTCACAGACGCATATACGTAGGCATATTATACTTGCACAGATAAATGGCGACACATACTGATCCTTTCAGGTGATTTAAACACATACAAACAGTAAAAGACTGACACTCTAAATGGGTGATTTTATATCTATCGATCTGGGAGTGCTTCTCAGCATTTGTGCTGCCGCCCTAGTGAGCCCACACACGCAAAGGAGCTACAGGTAAATAACTACAGAAATCAACCCCATTTATCTCTGTACACATCCTTTTAGGAGCACACATGAGTATGTACGTCAATTTCTATTCATTACGTTGAAAAAGTTGTCCTTTGCTTTTGCCTTTGAGACGGACCAAAAAGATCTCCATGTTTGAAATTCTGGATAGACAAACTTATGAGTCGGATTAATTGTCGTGTGATAGGGCAGAAGCGTGACCGCAGCAATACTCAACAACAGCTGCAAGGAAAAAGAATCGATGGCTTTTGCAGGCAACCACATTTGTATGTTGAGGGCGACGATGACCACAGTGCCACCCACATATAGGCCTGTGTGGGGTGTTGTGTGTGTGTGTGTGTGTGTGTGTGTGTGTGTGTACCGATGTAGAAACGTAGTCTAGTGTGTAGACGCTTACCTACAGAGCAGCCGATGGAACAGCAGAGGAGGAGGACCATCAGTATGACGAGAAGTCGCTCCAGCTTGTGCTTCGCTATCTGCCGAACAACGTATCATGCAGGAGAAAGTTAGTCGCACCGTATCACATGCGGGAAAACGACCGGCAACGATATGATGCTTGCTCATACAGAGAGAAACCAACGCGCGGGGCAGTATCAGCCTCTTTGAAACGAAGACTCGAGGGCAAGTTCTTGCAATCAGATTGCCGACGCTAGCACTGACGCTTGTATACCTTGATATTTCTGTTGCTTCTTGTGACTATTTGGCCGCTGCGCCACCGGTGTGCATACACGCGCTCGAAGACCCTGGCTCGTATTTGTCTTTAAAACTGTCGTAGAATGTCGAAACGCGCGCTAGTCATATACATATCCACATATATATATGCACACAAGTACGGAAGTTTATCTACAGAGGTGTATATGACAGGTGTACGTGTAGCATCGACGTACAGGAGGTTTGGCGTATGTGAGTGATGAGTCACCTTATCGCACCAGACGCGTATGTATCTATGGAAAGGCGTCTACGGTAGAAGAGCGACAACAGGCTTTTTCTTCATTCCCGGCAGACAAGAAAAGACTACAGCAACACACAGCAAACAATGTAGAGCCGACTTGATTGGATTCTCTATGCTTTCAGACCAGCAGACGTAATATATGTGGATATCGATGGAGCACATAGAACGCTGTGTGGTTCGTACTCATTGCCTGCTTTTCCACAGGCGATAAGTCACATATTAAAACCTGCTGCACCGAGAGGTTCCCATATAAAGAGTTTAAGCAGGAAACTGAGCAAAAGGGTGAACGCACACATGTATGGGCACCTCTGACAAAGAAGACGCGGTAGAAAGCCACCTCTAAAACCATCTCTTCACACATATTTATACCTAGACTATCGTGTTGAAGAGGTGGATGTTCGTCTACATATATGATATATATATATACATATAGGTGCACATCTCTAGACGTCATTGTCTACTATTATTATTATTACAATGGGATATCGTTGATTCTGGCTCTGTGTTATATATACAGTACGTGCACATAGCATATCGTTCCCTACCGGAGAGATAAATGCGTCAATGTGAAAACTTGCAGCAACTTCTTCTTGTTCTACATTTATTCACTCTCCCTGGCTTACGTATCTCATCGAGTAGCGCCTTCCCAACAAGCGCAGAACAGAAGAGAATGACGAAGAGAACGCCACAAACAGCAGGAGGAGCCATGCGGCTGACGATACTGATAGCTCCCGCAGTAGAGGATGAAAAGAGAACAAGAGTTGTTGTCAACGCCGAGGACACTGAAGGAATTACCCCCTTACCAGCAGCGTGGGCTAAAATCATCCCGCCTCCAATACCTACAACTGCCCTGCAAAGGCAGCAGCAGCAGCAAATGTTGCAGTTACAGCAGTGGCATGTAGTCTCTTCATTCATCAGCTCTGTATGGATGTCCATTTTTTCTCGTTTTACAGATCCAGTGGTCAGCTGGATATCTGTAGGAACTTTGCTTTGATTCATAATGTGGCGGAGAGCTCCAGACTTTGCACTTCCTACTCAAGCACGTCTACATATGTAACTCGATTCTGTGCGTAGGTGTACAGAAAAATCCAGATGTACGTGAACAAGGTTTGCACGCATGTACTGCCTTGTATAGGCGTCCAGTACACATTATTAGGACGTTAGAGGCGCTTTGTCGACCAACCGTCTTTATTATTACTACTACTATGTTTGACTATAGATTTCCGACCCAATATGCGCAGACGTCTTGTTTATATATATATAGTATATATATATATATATATTAAGATCCTAGCGTGTCGGTGTATCCCACTTCTGCTTCAGCTCAGACGCGTACCCGTGCATGCCTTTGTCAAGGTGCGATGAACAGCACGTGCTGCTCCGGTATAGAAATCGAAGACACAACAGCACCTGCGACGTATGCGCGCTGGAAGACTGTCGCGGATGTATTCTAATTGTGAGGAAGCATGCAGCAGGAGCCGCGGCAGGGCAGGAAGGCACGACAGGACTGTTGTCCAACTTCTATAAGCGGGATATCCTTTTCTTTTTCGTTGCATCAAGGCATATCTCCGTGTGGACGACTGGCACATACAAATCTCTGCAAATGGGACTATCTCTGTGCACACGTATGTACTACTCTAATTCCACGGTTATATACATGTACACATGTACACCTTCAAACATGTATACGTCTCGCCGATGTTCTCCAAAGTTCCATGTATCTCTCTCCACATACGTGTTTATACGTCGACATAGGAATTTTCAACACGTTTGTGTATATGCGTGTATATCTCTAGATGCCCTCATAAGCGTATACCCTCGAGTTTGGCGTGTGTGAGCGCACAGAACTGCCCGCCAGGTACGTTCGCTGCTTCAAACGCATTGACGGATGGAAAAAGAAGATGTACGATGTGTCTAACACGCTAAAGTTTACATATAGCCACTGCCAGTGGCTTGCTGTTGTCTTGAGACCGTTCTCGTACAGGTATACATGAATCTATAGGTCTTTTCTCAAAGAAGCCTCAACGTAGACGGGTAGACAGCTACCCATCCAGAGATGCGAAACAGGCTCCAGTCAGCCACTGCTTCTATATGCGCTTTCCGATGGGGCGGCAGATATCAAAATGAATATCTGACCACTCCTATATGCTATGTCATCAACCTAACAACCGGCGTCAAAACATGCAGCTCCAAACCTACGTGTAGCCACATATATATATATATATATATATATATATATATATATATATATATGTGATAATGTGTGTCTCTGGGTGTGTACACATATGCTCTACATGTAGATGTGTATGGAATCATTTAGAAGTATCTATGGATAAATGTGTCTGTAGATAGAGTAATCTGTAGATACTATCCAGCCGCAAATGTTTGTTTATACTTTAAAAGGCGCACATTAAACGACAGAAAATAATGATTGAATCCTATACATATATATAGAGAGAGTGAGAATGATAAATAATGTCTGTATACATGTTTAGGCGAGGTAGCGGTGCAGGTGTAATCAAGTAGAGACATATTAGAGTGAGGAAGACTGCTATTATCATGCCAAGTGGACCACTTCGATGAGGCCTTCGGTACTGCAGCTCAGCGTACCTATTGATCCAGCACAGGACCTTAGTAGAAACGCACGGACATTTTCAGGGTGAAGGCGATAATAGAGTAGGCAGCCGCGTGTGTTTCCATGCGCCTGTGATGCCGGCGAGTTAAGTATACACCCCAGGTGAAAGCGCATGCAGCCAGAAAGACGCAGCCCAGAGCATAAACAGCCCAGTACACGCCAGAGCAGAAGGAATCTGCACGAAAGCACCCGCGCAGCAGCCAAGCCTGGAGAATGCGGCTATGACGGGCACACCGAAGCAGCAGCGTTTGCTCTGCTCTAACCAACAGCAGCTCAGCAGCAGTCGCCAGAGAGACCCGGCCCTTCACACCCTGGTGCACTGGCAAATGCAACAGCAGCAGCAAATTCCCGCCGTGGCAGCACCAGTAGCAACAGTAGATCTACGTCACGCTTAAAGGAAGCCCAGCAGATAAAATAAGCCCTCCACAGCATAAACGAACTAAGCGTCACCAGCAGCAACACACAGTACCGCAGTGAATCGAAGAGGTGGACAGCAACAGCAGCAGTAGCAAGGAGTGACACTGCAAAACTCCTCTGTGGCTAGAGAACACATAAGACCGTCAAGTGGCAGCCCAACAGAGCCAGATCAAACAGGAAGGCAATCCAAAGTCTCCGATGTACAGAACAGACAAGAAAAGACAGCCAGCAGCTGGGAGAAGGAAGGCAGCCAGCAGCAGGGCAGGAAGAAACCAGCAGCAGGAGAAGGAAGAAAACCAGCAGCAGGAGAAGGAAGATAGCCAGCAGCAGGAGATCACATGTCTAATCGAGAAACGAAAGAGGTCAATGGAAACAGAAAGACACGCACATGTACAAACGAACAGCGAAAATGAAGAAAAGAGACGCCCGAAACACTATCCAGCGGCACTTGGCGACATGTGAAACATGAGCATCCGCGATCGAAGAAGAGAACTTCCAGGAGAGAAAAAAGAGATACAAACAAAGCACACAGGTTTACAGACGAATGCAGGGATCACAAGGAGTAAATAAAAGGCTTCCACATGAAAAGGAAAGTTTTATTGACACAGCGGCAAAGAAAGGAGTGACAGCACAAGGTCTGAAAGATACGTAACGCATGATTCTTCGAGGCGCTCTATAGATCAAAGAACACGTCTAAGAGATAGTTATTAGAGAAGCTTTCACTTGCTCCATTGTCCACGGAGACTACACAAAGGTAAAGTGATAGACGCAGCAGCAGAAAGGATGATGCAGGGGCGCTGAGGGGGTGTGCGGCAAGCCTCAGTCCTCGGGCAGCAGCAGGAAGCAGAGTCGTCTTCTGGAAGAAACGAGGCAGTTGCGTTCACAGAGAAAGATACCGGCAAGAACGCGGAAAAGACCTAGCAGCAACGGGACATAGAAGAAGCAGCACCAGACGACATGGCAAACGCTGCAAGAAGCATGAGGAGGGTGTAGTCGGAACTCAGCAGGAGCAGCAGTATAGTTCAGAGTAGTAGCAGATGCGGTAGCGAGAGGCGGGCGCAGCTGCAACCATACGAGGATCAATATTGTGGATGAGGAACGGTACTGGGGGACCAGCGGCGCAGCATACAACACCGAAGCAGCCGCAGCAAACGTAACAGGGCAGCTAGCAGAAGATGTTAGAGACGACGAAAAGAGAAGGGAAAGGAGCAGCAGCAAGAGCATCAATAAGAGAAGCAGCAGCAGCTGAAGCAAGAAGGTGACTGGCAAAAGTAGCACAAACAGAGTCATAACAAAAACAGGAGCAAATAAGGCTCTTCCAGTGCTGCAGCAGCAGCGTTTTTGACCCAGGCTGTCTTCCTGCCGTTTGCTTCTTCTAAAGGAATTTGATTTTAGTTGATCTCTATTGTGTATATGCAGACCGGTGGAAGTGTATCTAGAGGTGATACTTACAGGAAAAGATCGAATAAGGGAGAAAAATTTAGAGATATAAAGATAGAAGCAACGTACGCAAAGATCTGTTATGAAAACAAACAAGACAAGCCTCAAACATTCTTGTTTCTCGCAAGAATACACATGTTGTATATACCTTCTCTACGTTCTTCGCATAATAGTCGCAGCACGAGATAATGAAAAGCTACCACCACATACGTAGAAGCATGAAGCAGGGCCAGTCAACGACTGTAATCTGAGATATGTCTATACACACATATATGCATATATATATATATATATATATATATATATATATATATATGCCATGTATATAGATTCTTCGTGTGGTGGCGAGTAGATGACATACGTGCTCATCTGTGGTGCAGAAGAGGGAAGAACTGTGTGTAGGAAAGACCTTCTTCCTGGAGGCCAGCAGTTGAGAGAGAGAGACATTCGGCCTCAACCTAGAAGGCCTACACGTACTTAATCCGCCAGTGGCCGAGGCGCGTAATAGATTTCTTCTTACGACGTGCATCGCAGATCTCTTCCGCCTTTGAGGAACGTGATACCCAAGTTCGACAGCCACACGAGAATCAAAAGAGCCAGCTCTGCGTTTACACAACAGCAGACCCCACAAGAAGCACAGCGAGGCGCCCTCAGAGACCAGAGAGACCACACTGATGCGTCTACGTCCGCTCTCTCTCACTAAGTCATTAAATAGAAAGATATGTGTCAATCTATCCTCTTCACATGCATGCCTAAACATATGTATGAATGGATCTAACAAGCCTGCAAGCTGAAGAAGATAGAAAGTGTGTACATATACACACATATACATGTACATATATATATATATAGTATTTGAACAGTGGCAAGACGAAGAATATATTTAGATCCACGTATATACATGTATATATGTATATATTTATATATATACCGTAGAGGCGCATGATGAAAAATATATACTTGTATGAATGTATATATATTATAGGACCTCGAACAGGCGTGCAAAACGAAAAATAGAGACTCCTCTCTTTGAGTGTTTGTGTCTGGAAGGTCTGTGTATATCTGCACGCAAATACCTGTGTCTCTCTGCGGGGAGGCCGATATAGGGATCGTGTGGGCAAGCCTTTATATACAGAACGCGAGAGAGAGAGAGAGACCAAAGCAGAAGCAATCCATATGTCTGTATTCCGCAAGTCGAGAGTACACCGCCGATGCTGTTATTCGATGGTATGGACATCTAGGAGAGTTGTCTCTCGTCGCACGTGTGCACGTGTGTAAAAAGAAAGAAAACGCCGTCCAATAAGCGTCCCTTTGCTGCTGCGCCCAATACGCATGCTACTACCTGATTTTGCTGTTACTTACTCGCAAAATGAAAACGATGTCATGGACCTTGCACCGTCATATGTGATTATATTAGGGATCACTATAGTAGAAACGGATACATAATATATATATATATATATATATATATATATATATATCAGAAACCATACAAAGATATGCGTAGCTGCAAGCAGGTCTTCCCCTCCTGCATATCTTCACATCCCACAGAGAAGTCTATATATAGAGAGAGAGCAAGCACATTTTTGCATCTAGGTAAGTGTGAGGAAGCAGATGTTGTCGTTTGTAAAAGAGAACTGAAGACAGACGATTTGTTTCTCTTATCGTCGGTTTTCACGCTAGGTGGATATGTTCTTTGCATCCTGTAGATCCACAAGTGTGCTGTGCGATGGCAGTGATGCCTTTATTGCTGGAACAGAAAGGAAGAAGCAAAGACGCTAACAACACCTGTACCTTGAGTTCGTATTTCTTCACCTGCTGCTGCGCCTGTGCTGCAGCGGAGTGCCAAGCGTGCAAAGCAGTTGCTCTCTCCAGAGTTGGGCAACAGCCAATCGCTGTTGCTGCTGCTGCTGGGCTGGAGACAGCGAGACGCGGAGAAAGTGGCAACCCACAGGCGTCTCTTCAGCGCGTCTCCCTCTTTCCATTGACATTTGTTCCTCTGGGATACAGCTACTCTACGAAAACGTGCACTAAACAGAAGAAGAAAAGAGGGAAGAAGATAGAACTCTTTTTCATCTATCTCCATGTGCACATCTTTTATTTTCAATCTTGCATGAGTAGATATGTGCCTATATGCAGTTGGATTTGGGTGCGGAAAAAGGAGAGACTCTTCCTTCATGCAAATCAATAGCTTCCAGCACCGCGCTATCCTTTCCCCACACTATCAGTTTCTGCTAAATGTGTGACTCACTTTGTCACATGAAGACGCTGCTGCAGAGCTCTTCATCTATTTTTCGAACCGGTCACCATTGACTTCCAAGAACTGCCGCCGATGACCGTAGGCATCGCAGTTTCTCGAAAAAGTTTTGTTCCACCTTTCCATTGAAAAACGCGTTGAAAACTCTTCGTTCCTACAGGAGATATAAACATGTACATATACATACATACGTATATATGTATATATGTGTACACGTATATATAGGTAGATTGGTAGGAATGTATTTCATATGAATTTGGGCAGGACTGGATATGTATGGGTTGTTGCTCAGCATCTTTGAAACGTCTTGGGTCTGTTTGTTTGTTGAATTCCCTCTCGTTGACATTCATGTCTCTCCCGCCTCGTAGTTCTGTTCGATTAGCTTCTGTTCCGGGGATCTTCGGTGTACGTACACCCTGTTGCGATATCTGATGAGCTTTTTTCTTCACGCAGAAAGAACATAATGAGCTCATCCAGTCCGCATCTAGGTTTGGATAGAAAAGTTTGAAGTGCAAAATCTGCAGACATTGCGGCTCTTTTTACGGTCCTGTCTCATTAGATGCATGCGTTGTTTCCAATGACTGTCTCTACACGACAGAAGGAGAGAAGAAGAAAATCAATCGGACTCCTGCCCTTCATTGAAGCACGTCTTCTTACCTCCTACAAGGAGATGTACTCCATCGCTTGAGAAAGCACCAGAAGCAGCAGAGCGTTTTTCACGCGCTGCAACGTTGTTATCAACAGCAACCCTGACAGAGACAGCAACACCGCCAGACGGAGCAGCACTCGAGCAGCAGCATCAGCACTGCCAGATGCACCAGCACATGGCGTAGCAGCAGCACTGCTAGAAGGAGGACGAGGAGCGTCACCAGTAGGAGATAGAACATTGGTAGTGGCAGGCTGAAGAGCAGCAGAACACCCAGGAGCATTACGGAGGGCAACAGCTGCAGCAGGAAACTCCGCAGTAGAAGCAGCGACAGCAACACATATGTCTGCAAGCACACCAGGCAGCGACAACAGTAGCAGCAGGGGAGCTGCAGTCTGTCTTTCCTTCTGCATTTCTCAAGGCGCAGGTAATGGCTTTTTCTTCCTTTAGCTCTGGCAGCAGGCACAGCGGTCGATGACGTGAGGAAGGAGAAGCAGGCTCTTTGTTTCCAATAAAGGGACTGTCTTTGCTTATTGGTGCGTGTTTTTGAAGGTGACCTTTCTGCTGAAGCTGTAGCTACTGCTTGGGGGGTGCAGTTAGCAGCTTCTGTTCCTGCTGCTTCTCTTGAGAGACACGCATTCCTGGACTTGCTGCCTCAGCTACTCGAGCATGCGCAAGAGGGTCCGCCTCACTTCCGTCGATCCCGAGCAGGAAAAAGGCGGGTTCTTCAATGAAACACCAGCAGCAACCCGGTGCATATCCGCAGAGCTGGGATACAGCAGCTTCTGTGTCGGCAGCAGCCCGGGTAGCAGCAGCATCGTGGATGGCAGCAGCAGCAACTGTGTCAGCAGCAGCATCGTGAATGGCAGCAGCAGCTCTCTCCTCGCAGAGTCGCGGAAAAGTTTACGGATTAACTTCCACACTTCAGGGGACAGACAAATGACTAGCAGCAAGACGATGACCCAACCAGGGAGACAATGATTGACTATCATCCCAGCGAGGTCCCACACATTTGTATTGGTGCCATTAGCAGTGCCTGCATGCACATACGCACACAGCAGCAGCTAGCGGTGCAGCAGCACCCGAAGCTTTAGCAGAGGAAAAGAATGTCACAGACGTTACTGCCGCAGCAAATCAGTACCTCCCAACAAGAAGGGCGAAAAGACAACACTGCTGCTAGTCACACAGGTCACCCCGTAGGTGAAGCTACAGAAAAAAAGAGTCCTATATCAGGGACCTCAAAAGAAGGCATATGCTCTGCTTCCGGGCAAAGCAGTCGCAGTCATAACATGCGCATGCGGCTACTACGATATCGTGCTCAGAGAGACAGCAACCTTCACGCCACACGTGTCTCAGTCCCTTCCTTGTTCACAAGCCAGTAATAAAAGAGCGAGACAGCTATACTGCAGCATTGCTTATTCCTCAAACTTCTACAGGAGCTTAGAGTCCAGCTGGTAGATGTACTATACACGACACTGTAGCTACTGGAGAGTCTACACCTCCTTGGGCACAGCAGACAGAACGAGAGAGAAAACAAAAAGATAGAGAGGAAGACATGGAAGAATAGTTATGACACTGTAGGAAGGAAGAAGAAAACACTTTGTATAACACTCTTCTGTATCTCGTCGCGAATCAGACACTTCAACATGCAAAGACAGTGTTTGTTCTGGATACAATGAATAAAAACCAATGACCATAGGTGCAGCAGGACAACAAGGACGCGCGCCCATGCGCCTACATATCCGTACAGAGACACAGGCAGGGATATATGCAGACGTCATGCTTTTGAAGGATGCTTTTGAGCCGCTATTCCTCTGAATAAGAGGATCATACGACTTCTACAGAAACTCTTCTCTGATGCGCGCTCTACCACGGGAGCTGCCCACTCACCCAGGGATTTCGGGTGTTCACATGATTCTGACATGTATGTGCTGGAACCATTCATACACATATGTACACACAGACACTCTCCCACCCTCTCAAGGTGTGTTCGGGCCTCAGGTCGTATGCCTTTCTATTTATTTGGAACTCCGCCTGCAACAATGACTTTCTGAGAGGAGAGTGAACGCCTCACCGGCCTTTTCAACGATGGAGGTCTTTGAATGTTCTTCTGTTGAGAAGCCTACCCCGAAGTTTTCAAAGAGAGTTTCGCCTTCACCTTCGAGTCTACGTAGTCTGAAATCATTGTAGCTATCGGCAGATGCATGTCACTGCTGCTTATAAATTTAACTGTGCCTCCTCAGTGCTGAACAGTGGCAGAGAGAATTCTGCAGCTGCAGCTGGTGCTTCGCCTACCATATCGGAATCAATGAGAGGCCTATCAATAACTGGATTTTGCGGAAGAAATTCAGCAAAGCCAGAGACAGCTTCCCGTCATCAACGCCTGACTTGAGGCTGTCGCTTCATATGTACTGAAGCCCATAACCAGCGCGAGTACTGGTACAAACACCGCTCCTCCTGCGTACTCAAACAACTGCAGGGATATTGTCTTTAAAACAGCAAGAAAAAGTTGCTACTCTCAGAGCATCACACGTTGAAACTGGCCTCTCGCCCATATGCATATATGCATATAAGGTATAGATTGATATGGAAGGCGGCATATATAGGTGTACGTGATGTTACAGAGTACATAGAGATACATGGAGGAGAAGGGTGGTTGTACTTTTGTCCGCGTATTGTAGTTTGGGCCTCTGTGGAGAGAAAGAGTAGAAAGAGATACCTATGTATTCTGCATCTGTTGAGAAGCAACTAATCTTTATCTGTCAACGCCTGCTGCTCCAGTGCCGTTGGCTGTGCATGTGCAGATATGAGACTCCTCAGCAGGTCCTGCTGCAATCCTCGCTGCTGTGTCTCGGACTGGCTTCACATACACCTTCATTAGCTCTCTCAGCATAGAGAAGCCAAGTCTTCACAGGACGAAGGATGCGCTCTTTGGACACCACATAGTGCCGAGAAGAGCAAGAGCGAGGCCAGATATACTTGCGTGTCCAGGTGCAACTGCTGTCCCGGCTTCTATTGCATACCCGAGCGGCAGAAGTATTAACTTTTGTACTGTAGAGAAGAGAAAGTTTCCGCAGCTCAGCACTGATACACGTATGCGTGGGCATGTCTTATAGAGGCACATGAGAGTCTCTCTCATCGAAAACTTTCAAGTATCTCCCACACATATATGTCTTCACCTGAGAAACCTATGTTGGTGAGTATGCTATGCAAACAGAAAAGACTTCCTGTTCAGACTTCCAAACATCTGCATATATGGACGTATGTGTTCACATGCGCAGGACTCTGGAAATCTAAAGAACGAAGACGCATGCCAGCAGCAACCCTCTACGTAGATCCACATTCTCTGGATGAAGGGCAAGGCCTCGCTACCTGAAACCCTATTTAGAGCCTTATTAAGGCCCACGCTATGAGACGCAGAAGGTCGTCCACACTGAATTTCTCACATGATGTATAGATGACATCCATACAGTATGATGTATATGTATGTAGGGCGTATGTATGGGTGGATATATTTGTAGATGAACATACATCTTCGTATGGGTATGTACCAGATGTAGTCTATCTTTGCTCAAATTGTGCACTATCATCCCTGGGGCACACCACATGGTCGCCAGCTTCCAGCAGGACCATGGATTCAGAGATATATACAAACATATGCAGACGCCTACGTGCATGTATATATATGTATAAATGGATGAACTGAAAAGGCTGTGTGTTCTAGCCAGGTCGAGGGAGAAACTGAACCGCGCATATGCCATGAAGAATGTGGTTACTACTGTTTTGTCTCCAGCCAACAATCACACGTAGATTGATGAGATATACGTATTGACACATATATATATATATATATGGCAAGAGCATGTGAAGAGTATATTTATTTCAACGTGACTTCGCCCGCGTGTATCTCTGCCTGTCTCTGCCTCCCTCATTCGAGATGCCTGCTCAATCCTGCATGTAATGTATGAACAAGAGTCTCTCGCCACTCACGGTTATTTCCAGCGTGAAGGGGGACTGTCATCTCCTTTTCTCAAACTCCTGCATTTCAGTGTCACTACGACACCCTGTTCGAATGAAGGCTGCTGCCGCTTCTGCCTCTTCGTGACTCGTTACTGCCCTGCAGCTCTGAAGCTCAACATTCGTAGTTTGCTCTGTGCTGCTGGATTCATTGGTCGACGCATGTGTTGCTATTGTACTTTTTCCTTGGTGCAGCTAGACTCTCAAGCGGGTTTCTCAATGAAAAAGTTTTCTGTTGCCACTAGTATGTTGCTGCTGCTGCGGTTTTATTGTTACTGCTTTGCTGCAGTGTTTGCTGGAGGTTCTTCCTGCGGATACAAAGGTCTTCTGTTGCTGTTCCTCGTGTGCAAGTGTGTGTGTGAGTTGTTACATACCTCCTCCGCCTGCGGTGACGGAGAGAGCCCTACAACAGCGAGGACGCAGATGCCAAAGATAGAGAGAGGACTTTCAAATCTTTCAATGTCTTTCTTTCATGCACTTCATCGTCTGCTGCTTCTTCTTCTGCTTGCGGCGTTAGATCTTCGCTGTGCTTCGCCGCCAATGCGGCGCGCGGCCTGGGAGACTCGGACAGGTTTGCCTCAGTGGAAAGCCGTGTTGCTTTATAGAAGGCGGATGATTCATTGAAGAGAAGGAGAAAGAAGAGTGACACGATAGTCGGAGTTGAGCAGCAGACACGAAGAGACACTAGCAGAAAATGCACCTCGTGGAGAGGAGAAAGACACAGGAGGGTCAAAAGGGCAGGAAGGACGAGCAGCTGAGCCGCAAAACGGAATTAATGCAGCAGCAGGAGAGGGAGAGGAAAGCAAAACAGGTGTAATAGAATTTTCAGTAAAAGACGCACCACCTTCACCAGACCCTGGTGTAGTGGCCTTCTTCTCGATAGTGGAAGTGGCAGCTACAACAGAGTCCGCAGCAGGACACGCAGCAGCACTGATGGTGCATGCAAGATTGCGAAGCAGACTGAGCGCCACTGAAAAAATCTCATTAGCAGTCCTGGAGGAAAAAGGAGGAGCAGAGAAACAGCAGCAGATAGAAGAAAGAGGAAAAGACGGTAAAAACGCGTGAACACATTCCGCTATAGCACAGGCAGATCTGTGGAAAGGCACATTCGAGAAAACACTCTGAGTTACGGTGGTATGCATGCAGCCGGTGGAGACTGCGCGACTAAAGGCGAAGCAGTGCTGCCGCAACAAAAGAGCAGTAGGAAAAGTAGTAAACCCTTGTGTACCTGTGCTGTGAAGGTGACGCCGTTGCGTGATAGTGCATCGTGCTGCTGTCTGGAAGAGTGCAAGGAAATATTAAACAGGGCAGCGTGTGCATCGAAGAACCAGCACAGAACTTCTTCCAAGTAGGCGAAGCACTCTGAAACAGTTCTGCAAGCGCAACAAAGGAACAAAGAGAATAGACGAGCGCAACTCAGGTGGTATCAGGTGAAGCATCCACAGGGCCGGAAGGGGTAGCGCCAGCAACAGGTTCAATAGCCGCAGAAGACAGAGAATCAGTAGCAAATCCAGGAGCGGTATCCGACAAGATAGCAGCTGAGGAATACCAGCGGACGAGCGTGACGACTGGGGGAGCATTGGGGCGTATACGCAGAGAGAGTGAATGACCGAGGAATGCACTGTCATAGCTTATCCTGGACCTGCAAGCCTGTTTCACAGCTTGATGCTGAGGACCTGTAGAACAACAGCAAAGGATAAAGGACAGGACCAGTCCCTGACACAGAAAGAGCGCCACCAGCAACAGAAGTGAAAGCAGCAGCAGAAGTGAAAGCAGCAACAGAAGTGAAAGTAGCAACCTGCTGTGGGACACACAACAAGAATAGCAGAACTCAAGCCCAGCAACGGCAGCAGGTAATTTAGCAGATGGAAGATGATGTCTAGGAGCTTAGCGAGAAAGACAAGTATCTGCGTGGACATCGCGGACGGGTGGGTTGTGCGAACGATGAAAGTATGGATAGTCGTAGATACGCCATGTAGATCTCGACGAGTGTGATCGAATGATCATGGTCTATTTGCTGAATACCCATGCTATGAACATCAAACGAAGCAGGAGCTACAACTGGGAGAAGGAGCGTCATCGAAGAACGAAGTGTGCATGCAGTTGAGACAATTTTTGTGCAAGGGTGACGTGAGATGGCTAAAGAGAGTGAAGAAGCCCACGCACAGACTTCATTTGGATAGTTACCACAGTACAAGAAAGAGGAGGTAAATGAAAGGAAGGTGCTGACAGTGCGACATACGTCCATCCACAGTAGCAGAGACTGCTTGTAGCATCCATGTAGAGCCTGCAGCAGCAACCTGCCGCATTTTCGCTCCTACACATGCTATCACTGTTGCTGATTTCGCCTCTCGTGCTGCTGTTTCGTCTGCTGCTACTTTCTGCTCCTACAGGCTATGTGGACACTCTGTCTCTCTCGCCAGTGGGTGAGTAAGAATGCTGCGTAGCTGAGACAATAACGTCTATGTGGACTTTAGTTGGCGTGAGTTGCTGCTGCGACAAGTGTTGGTTCTGGTTATTGATGACGATGCTACACCAGCTCGTGGTATATCCGGCTACGCTTGCACACAGAATATTCAGTCGCAACCAGCTGGCTGGAAGTGTGCTGGGTTTGCAACGCCTTCGGGCACTCCAACTGTCTCGGTGGGCTGCTTAGTGGTTAGTGGTGTTGCTCTTGACAACGCTGCTGGTGTGGTTACTACTAGGAAAAAACTGCCGGTGTAGAGTGCAGATACTACAGCTGCTCTTGAGTGCGACCCCGTTGTACAGCTAATACATAGGTTTCCTCCTTCAGAGGCTGCCCGTCTGCTGCACATGCTTATTTTGCTGGTTTGAGTGCTACTGTTAACGCTTGCGCAGCTGCGACGGCACTGCTCCTGCAGCTGGCAACAACGAGTCTGCTGCGAAGAATAACCCATCCACCGCTGTCAGTTCCGTCCTCTTCTTACGCGAAACCCACTTGCTACTGTCTTTGTGAAACGGAATTAGGTGCGCGTCAGTGCCACAAAGACAACGATGATGTCGAGATCCTACTAGGTATGCACGAAATCCTATCGCTTTTGGCTGGCTTTCCAGGAGCACAGCTCGTAAAAGAAGAAAGAGCAGAAGCACGACACGGAGAATAAAGAGATGGAGACCACCATCTCACATGTAAAAAGTGTGTGTGTAGTAACCTCTGAAATTACCGTACAGGATGGACTCTGCCCTGAGTTTACTTATTTCCGAAACATCTGTATCCTACGCAAGAACAGCTGCGTGCAACCATCGTTGATGCGTTTGTATCCACGCCATATGGACTAGTTCAAAATGTGAAAGCCGTACAACGTGGAATCAAGGTGTCTACCTGCTCGCCTCGTACATGTGGAGGTCAATAAGTGCGCGTACGTATGAAACGATCCGCGTGGCACGCATATCAGGCAGTGACACAAAGTTTGCACTTCATGTTTGGACAGGAAAGACTTATCGATCTGCCAGACACACCAACCAAATATAGCTATACACTGGCAACTGTAAGGTTCACCGTACCAAGAGCATGTAAACGGTGCAACCAGACGCACAGTAGCATGTACGCCCAGCCAAGGCACTGTCCGAATAGAATTTCGACTACCTGCACAACAGAAGAAATGACATACCAACTCTATGGGACAGGCAGGGATGGCCTCATTCGTCGCTTCCCTCTCTCTATTTAGAAAGATTATCCACTTAGAATCATCCACCTGTGTACCTGTGACCTAGCAGAGTTTGCTAGCGCTCGCCCGGCATAATTTGTCCGAAGGACACTTCCACAGCGGAGGCAGTCTGACGAAATTCAACACCGGTTGTGGGAGAGATAGACGGACTTTGGTATGGTGTCAGGTTGCGAAGCTCTCCGGGGTACCTTAGGTGCTGGTTGTCAGGACTGCACGGCAACCGGACAACTAGATATTGCTGGGTCAAGTTCAACGAGAGCCTTCGTAAATCCAGTGGTTTGTATATCGGATGCCGGTAACCTTCGGCATATACAGAGAATCCGGGACAGAACCAGAGATGCAAGGAATAGACAAATGAGATAACGACGGCCAGGAGACTTATAAAAATTTGTTTTAGCTTAGCATGTTTACATGTGTACGCACCGGGCGGGCGGCGGTGGCGCACCGATACTTCGAGTGGCGGCGTACGCGTTCCTGGGCGGTCATGCGTCTGATAAACTGCCGCTGTTCACACATGACTGACTTTGCACATCGATTAACATAAAACATGCAGATGACCCAGAGAGCGATATACCTGCTTGTGGTACCTGGTCGACAGGAAAGTATACAGTTTACCTATACAACCTTATAGCAGGCGTCGCTGAAACTCGTCAAGAAGCAAATGCCCGAACCTGTCAAAAGACCAGTGTGCGGGGTGAGCTCAACCGGTAGAGCGGGGCCGACTGCAGATCGGCAGGTTCATGGTTCAATTCCGTGCGCGCCTAAAAAAATCTTTCAGTGGACATCGTCGGTTACGTGACCATCGTGGAATATATCAGTTCTGATGCTCATCAAGGAATTCTTAGTAAGCGCGATTGTCGAATCTACATGTTTCCACAACTTTTTCATCTTTATAACAATGTCACACTTGTCGGCGAACCAGCGGTACACCACCCTTGCTGGTAAAGAGCAGTGCTCAGTAGTTCTGTTACACCTGCATAGTGAAAAATGATTCTCCGCGCAAGTGCGTATTTAGTCGTTCCTACCACGCACATGATGGTATCTAAAGTTGTAAGCTGCTACACTCGTGGTTGTATGCGACACCTATATAATACAATGTCAGCAGTGGGTAGACGTGCCTTCTTTGACATCTTCCAGGCATAGTGAACGATGTCCTAGATGTTAAACCTGACCTTTTCTGACTTCACCCGCTTGCTCCATTACATTCGTACAGTAGCCAAATCACTATATTCCATATATATATACTTTCGGACTATCTTACGCGTCACCTATAGAAAGAAGGTATATACACATACCTTCGTGTGATTTGCAAATGAATAGATCGCCAAAGAACAACGGTTGATACACCTTCCGTGCATCTAGTCGTGACGCACCGTCCAAACCTGTAACTGTGCACAGTCTTACCTTATTCCACAGCCAGTGCACGACACCACTTCAGCTCTGTAGAACTGCTCGGCCAGCCCTATCTCCTCGTGACCTGTTCCTGATCAGTACTTTAGACAACGCATACGGCCGAATATGCCTGTACACGCATTGCCGTGGTTCTGTTCCTCTACATGCAACAAGATAAAGTAAGTGTACGTACGTACGTACTAAACGGCACCAACATATATATACAGTTTTGCATGTATGTACGTACAGCCGTATCCCTTCGGAGCGAGCCCTCACTATTTCAAATCCTGCACGCTGTAAAACTTCGGCTAAAAGCAGAAAAGAAAAAATGCAACTCCCTCAAGGGCATTTGAGTGGCACACCTGCCTTTGGCGGTTGTTTGCACACGGTTGCAACGCCGAAGGACAGGCCGTCGAGTCAACGGGCTATTTGGCGCTTACATCACATCGTGCGTGAACACAACTAAACTTGAAGGATGAGGTCCTGGGCAATTTTTTCTTTGTCAACTGAAATGTTCACCACACTCAAAGAATGAGGAACAACTGGAAAGCATACACTTCCTTCTTCGTTGCTTCTAATATAGCATGCAAGAAAGATGCGACCGTTGATTCAATCCACCAAGGAGGACAACGTCTGACTCAAGTACGGCACTATTTTGCAAGAGAATCACAATGTTGCGATTGGTCGGGAGTTACCGGTGGCTCTGAATGAAGCGTGTGGACACCCATGAGCGTGTGCTACACGCCGATGTCTTTGAATGGGAAACAAAGCATGCTCTGTTCTTCAGTCATTCTTCTTTTGTTCCACCTGATCTCGCCTATCACACTTCATGATTTTTATACAGACTGCTTTTAGAGATACCAAATGAAGCCAAGTTCCTCAGCATGGGCATGGGATAAGACAAATGTTTCAACTGGCCTCAAAACAACTGTAAACGATAGTCATACTTTCAGACTCATGCGGTGTACAGCCCGCGTTGCATACATAACAAAACGTATCTGCTCCTACTTCTCTGCACCGTGTTGATTGATTACCCGCAACTAATCGAAGAAGACGCGTTTCAGCCCAGAAACGCCATCTAATCTAAAACGGGTTCGTGCATATACGCGTGTGCGCTCACCAGAAGTATCTTGGCGATAACGCTTTTTGCGTTGTCAATTCGTGCACCTAGATTCCGGATCCAACAAGTCAAGTGTTTTTCATTCCCTGAGTGTGCATGAACATTTCACTTGACAAAGAAAGCTGCGCATGACCGCTTCCTGCAGAAATCGACAGTATCTACTACAGCTGATAACGATAATAGATGCGGTTGTTACAGCCGCCGCGGATACTGCTAATGTACTGCTGCTGCTTCCATGCAGACTGCAGGACAAGCTGCAGCAAAAAGAATGATTGCACTGACGGACTGGTGCCGTCACCCTGCTCTGCAGCGTATGTTTACTGGTACACGCAACCTGGCCTTTCCATTCGAACGCAGCACCGCTGTTAAACATAATTCCTCTCCGTCTTCGTACCAGGTCGATTGACCTAAAGGGCTTCACCTCTTTAGCACTCGTGAAATAGGCTATGTATAGTACTTGAAACACCACTCATCTTATTGGCTGCTATCTGAAAAGCACCTGTGGGACACATCATCTATACTGGTCATAGCTGGCGGAAATATGTTGATTATAACGTACACCCACCCTCTCAACCTGTTCAACCTTTCTACAGGAGTCAATTGCTGCCTCCGCATGAGACTGTCGTACAAGTTGAGTAATGCGGAACCCTACGCCTCTGCGACTCTGTTGCCATGTTATGCGATATTCTCCTCACTACATCTCTATACCAAGCGCAGCTCGCCAACGCGTCTGGGCGATACATATATATATATATATATGCAAATAACATATGTGCACGGATAAGTGAACGAATACACTGCAACTCGTGAACGCGAGTGTACCTGGAATTTGAACAGCTTGTCGTTTACACCTGTACGGACATACCGCAGGCACGCAACGCTGTATATGTTCGTCCGTACATCAACGAATGAAAAGTGGCAGTATCGTATTTTTACCACTGATGAACCTGGTGCCTACCCTGCACTGCTGACCCGCCGATGAGCTAGCGACTTTCACGTTTTTCATAGCGTTATGTATTGACTTAAAGAGATCCCGAACACACATACGCATATGTTTGTACGTTAGAGCTGAGCTACCTGTTTTCCGGTAAAGCGTATGACAAGTCCCAATCTGCACCAGAAACAGTACATCTCGGTTTTGGTAAAGCGCAGTCATTCTCCACACACTTGTGCACGCCGACCGCAAGGCTAGGCAAGGCACGGCTAAGCCTGCATGTTACGTCGCAGAAACAGGTTCGCTCAGTAGTAGTGGCATGATGAGGTAACTGGGGCGGCCACTGTTATCGGCAACAGCTAGGTTGTGCATCATGCGGCCTGAAGCCATACGACGGGTCTTCACTAGTGATACCAGGCTTGCGGTCTGCAAACCCACCGCACTTTATATTGCTTTCCCAGCTAAAGAATGAGGCTGCTACGTGAGGCTCCCGTACACATTCAAAGCTACTTATGCGATATCCGTGGCTCGCCTCCTGTTGTCGCAGCAGCACGCTAGCTTTACAGTTCAATGTCGATTTTTTATTATTCCTGTCGCAGCATCTGCCGCCGCCGCACTAGCAGCATTGAAGCTGGGTGACAGCTACAGCGAGCCGGAGCAGAGGGGTGAACTGGGCCTGAGAGAGACGCAGAATGGCGCGTCTCAGTAAGCAAACTGCACATTTGTGTGCTGTCTGCATAGGTGCGTCTCAGTAAACCTGACGAAGTGAATGGCTGAAGATCGAGGCAGCCAGGGTGCCATTTCAGCGAATGCACACAAAGGCCGCTGAAGGGAGGCGATTGAGAAATCATGCTTGCTAGTCACGCTGAACAACGCCATATTTAAGTAGTCTTCGTACATCTGTGGATTGTGTGCTGAATGCTGCGTCGCATTTGGGGCAGTCATCCGTAGGTGTATAATGACACCTTAGGTAGATCTCGATCCCTGACTGCATTTGTTTACAAAGAGCAGAAGGTCGACGTCTGTACAAGCAACCACAGCCCCTTCCAAAAACACGTACCAGCACAATGACGCCACTGGTAGCTTGCACCATTTTTGGCGTGCTTGCGCCTTCCGTTTTGAAAGTGCAAAAGGTGCCGGAAACTCTGTCTGATGAAATTTTGGGAAGCGCCTCCTTCTTTCTTCGCGGCTGGCTGCTACAGAGCTGTAGGAGGCGAGGGAGGGTGGAGCGGAACAGTAGTTGGTTCTCCCGGAGCCGCCTCAGCGTTGTCGGCTGGCGAGCCTACGGTGGCATCGCCTCAAGCCTTTGTGGGAAGAGCAATTTAAATTTCTGGACTCTGAGGAACGGGTCGCTTCGCCCTACCGATGCATCTCCTGTTGATGTCCAGTTGGTCCGAGACACAGTTTATTCCCGCAGTGCTGGCTTACAGAAAGAGAGAAGCGAGAGACCCCGAAGCAGAAGAACACCGGTGCAGGGTAGTTCCTTCTACTGCATTTCCGCCTTCACGGCATCCGTGGCTTACCGTCGAGTACGCGCGCGCAAAGCATCTTCCATTCAGTATGCGGCTGCCACAATGGAATGCTGTTGTTGTGCATGCAATGAATGAAAGGAATCGATCGCCCTTCTGGCAAGCTGGAAGTTCTTCATAATTTCTTGGCTGCGAGCTATGGCGCGCGGGAAGCTTGTGAACGCTTTCAGACCTAACCCTGACAATATTCGGTCACTACTCTTCGAGCTACTGGATCTAGGGGACGCTCTTTTGTATGCGGAAGGCTTTCACAGCTTTAGCAGCGATGTATGGTATCTAGAGCTAGATGCGGCTATTCAGGTCGCCCGTAACAGGTTTGACGACGCGCTGCTGCTGTTGGCAGGTTTTCCGGCCGGAGTTTCCGAGAGTGAAAGTGGACACAGTACGGTGGCTTCCGCAGTCTCAAAAATCTCAGACAAAAAATAAATTTCACTGTGGTGACGAAGCAGAAGAAGAAGCGAAAGCAGGAGGTGCGAAAAGACACAGTAGTAGCACTGGAAGGGGAAGAACCATCACGTCCAGACCTTGTCAGACAGAGTTCAGGTTCAAAGCCCTGATATGGGCGAGACATATAACAGCTGTTGCAACGGAGGCAGCGAGAAACAGCCGACACAGTGCAGAAATTCCAGTGCTCGTTCCGACGCAGACGTGCTTAACCTTCGCCTGTTCACGAATCGGATTATGGACTTGTTTGAGTTCGACAAAAGCCTCTTCTATGCCATACACCGTCACCAGACAAGCAGATCCAACAAGAGCTTTTCCGCTTCCAATGCGTGGAAGCGTTGGCTATCTCTATTCCGTGTAACGCACGAAGCAGACGTCGACAGGATATTATCCGTGTTCTCCGTGCACTAGTCGAAAACAGCTTAGCAGTGACTTCACAACACGCTTCACATCCTCAAAATATACATGATTTCGTCCTTCTGATTACGAAGTTGTCGAAGTCTATTCGAGCAGTGCCAGGAGAGAACACAGGTCCCAAAGGGCGTGGAAAGCGCAAGTGGACGAACTCCTGGGCATGCTTACGCGCGTCTGGAACTACCGAGTCAGCGTACAATTTTTCTTGCGAGGGAACTGCTTATCAATAAGGGAGAGGTGGAAATCTGAACGAGCTGAGAAGGCCATTTTGTGGGTTTGCAAGCGACGCTCGAAACACTGAAGGTGTGCGATTGATGTGCCAGGTTTCGCTGCGTGGTTGGAACAGATAGGCTTGACGGAGGCAAATGCTGTACTGAGACGCTATAGTTGGTTTTTTTGAGCCCTGTCGTAAATCTTTTCTAGATCGACGCATGGATGCAGTGCACGTACGACACGTGAAGTAAAAGTCGTGGTCATCCGCCGCTCGGGTCCCCAGCTACGCTATGCATCACTTAAGATGTGTTGCAATTTTTCTGTTACCAAAGTGAATGAGATGTTACTTATCGGGACAAGCTAGATAATTGTTGGTATGATCTCAGAGGGCATTTTTCATAATTTGAACCGAAGGTACGAGAAATTTGTCGTATGATGGGCTTGTAAGCATTCTAGCGGAGGGACGTGGAAAACTGGAATGGAACAGAGAGAATTTACAACTTTCAACTAGCATGTCGTAAAACACATTAGGACAATGCGTAATGCTGACAAATCGGCATTGCAATGCCAATTTAAGACATTATTACATGGATTGCATGTTGGGTAAGTTTGCGGCAAGAGGTATTCATTCCAATTCCAATTGGCAGATCGTTTCTATAGTATTAGTATACTTACATACAGTCACATGCATATACCATTATCGCTTTTTTCCATGGAAAGGCGAATCCTGCGTTTCTGCGCATGTTTTCGAATAGTCCACCTCGTGGCAGACGTGTGCGCGTGGGCACTCATGTGACAGCTGTCTTTTTTTGCAGTATCTCAGGAAACGTATGCAAGCAAGCTCAACTATTATGGTGGTACATTTGTATTCACCTGTGTGCGTAGGCGTGAACATATATGTAATGAAAGAGTAGGTCAACACCTAATCTCTATGGTCATCCGTCCTCCTTCAAGTGCGAGGCTGCGAACGCCAGAGCACGTTCCCGTGTGTACGTTATTCTTGGGCATGTCTATCTGGACGTCTCTCAGGCAGAAGCGTATTCGACCCTTTCAAGAGAGTGCTTCTTTCGAAGCACGCGCTTGCATCCGATGACGTTTGGCAATATACTACACGCGCAAAGCGAAGACTGAGGCAACTCGTTTCTGAACTAGCTGTTCGATCGCCTACTATACGCTGGTGACTCATTCGAATGGACCCCGGAACCACGTTTGTACAAGTTGTTCACTTTAAAAAATACAACGCGTGTGTTTACGTAGACATGAATTTGTATAGATCCCCACAGGTGCCTCGCGGAACGTGTTTGTATTTAAACGGATATATGTCAAGGGTACCTATATTTGTATATATATACTTATCTTCGCAACGAATGCAGCAAGATGTTTTTTCAAAGTGTTTACATGGATACATATAAACACCAGGTCACCTGTGATATGGTGGTGGTGCCCGATAAATTTTGCTGCAGCGGATATCATGAGTTCTGTCAGTAGGATGATCGTAACTATCTCTCTGAAAATTACATATAAAGAATTACGCTGCGCCGAATACGGTGACGCATTTGTGTGCATTTTAATGAAGGTCTGTCGTATTGTTGCGCCGCACACTTTGTTGAGCGACAATACACAAGCTTACACGGTAGAACGTACACTCACATAAACTTCCATCAGTAGGCAGAGTTTTATAACTCGACGGGTTGCTAGCAGTGATATCGAGTCCACCGCTCTAAGGTGTTTAGCACTGACGAGTAAAACGTCTGTGGATGGTAGTGCTTTTGTGCTCCAGCAGCTCATCACACACAGCATGACCGACGCTTGGTCCAGTGACAAGTCTTCACGGTGAATCCGTATAAATGTGCCTCAGGTGCAGCTGTTCGTCGCGAAATACTTAAAGCTTCCAAAGGGCGATTACAACAACGAGCACTACTGGTCCACATGATATGCTCTATGCGTTAGTCGACACTGCATATCTTCAGAGCGTCATCGCTTTCAGAATATACACTTGGCGGTTCACACAGTTCACGTAAGTCTATGCATATACATGTGTATATATCTACATATATAAGTACGTGTGCGCGTATAAATGCATGTATCATGGAGAAACTTTACTGTTCAGCTTCTCTCGCTGCTGAAGTGATTGCTGACCACCAGAATCAATGTAGCACATGCTGGGACCGGACTGCGGTAACGATTATTCAAAGACTTACCGCCGTTGGTCGCGTTAGAAAGTACAGCAGCCGAATGTTGAGAGCACCCAGGCATTAAGCTTGTTATACTACATGTAAACGGTGGTTTTAAATGTTCGCTCTCTGTCAGTTCTCCGAGAAGGCGACTATAGTTTTGTGACGTCTGACGCACGTGCTTTGCATCCGCGTAACATCGGGTCACAGCTGCAGCTTTTTACACTTTCTATCTTTCCGTCTTCTTTGTCTGTGGGTGTTCGTAGGGTGTAGCATCTTTCACTGTCTCACAACCGTGCATCTGCATATCTCACAGTATGAGAACAGCCTACACAACTGTAGACCAGTTTAACTGTTTTCAATTCTTCTTAACTACATACTAACTTATCCGAACAGATCTGTTGGGTAAGGAAATGCGTTTCAATGACGAGTATCTGCGTGCAGAGGATTGTGGCGTCTGTAGACATACATGCGTGGTTGTATGCGATGTGCTGTGGCGCCACCACGTACTATAGCTAGTGACACCTGTCCTTACCAGAGCAGAAATATGCGCATCCTTTATCCCACCATGCAACATGATGAACAAAACGGTGTTTGACTGGGAATTTCTTATACTAGTAGGTGTACAGCATTTCATGTAGATATCACACGTGGGCAACAGGAGATGTGCCCTTTGCAGACATATATATTGGTTGCCGTTCTGTGGCGATGCCAGCGCACCTCCGGCTTGCATATATCCGCCTGAAGGCTGGAGGTTCCTACCGCAGCTGTTCTCCCACATACATGATTCTGCCACAGCAGCCTCAGCCGCATAGCAGGACAGGATGAGAAGGAGGCGAAGTCAACTAATTGAGCGCGCCGGCATGAATTGGGTTTACGACAAGCATCTCTTTACGTCAAACTGTGTCCTGCTTCGACAAGAGGCAAATGACAGCCAAACTAGAAAATGCCGCCCTGCCGTTAGCGCTTCAGAGGTGGATGGTTACATTTGTATTACTCGCTTATCCTGGTCTTGCTGTGAGCCACGTACTTGGAAAATACAAGCGCCTCAAAACCATGACGGCGCTGTCTGACACTTGTTAATACCTAGTGCTTTTATCCCGGAGGTACCGATTAGTAGCGACAAGCAAGTGCCACTGCCAGCAGCTGAATCAGCAGCTCGAGTTTGGTGGAGCCGTGGAATGCAGGCTGCTGTCGAGAGTAATCCTATTGAGAGCTCAACCCCTGAGTATTTGTGTGCCTTTATCTGCTGAAATTCTGTCAGACTTGGAGACGTATCAAGCTTTTTACATACGTAGAGTAAACGCTCGCCGGTGGCGTAGGGCAGCGAGCCTTAAACTGTATCGATCGGGTTCAGTTGGGATAAACAAGTATATACGTATATATATATATATATATATATATATGTATTATACACTCTGCGTACGACGGTGAGCTTCTCCACTAGCCTGCATATATACACATGTATATATATCTGTATGTATTCCAAGTATACGCTTGCTTACGCTTTTAGTTCCATCCTGCCTGTTTGTCAGAAGAGAACAACAGGTTTATGTATGGAAACAAACAAACGGAAGGGGGAAGTACGTACGCATATGATGAGTATGTCTATCCATTTTTTCCGACACATATATCCACATAGCCTGCATGTGCGGGCAATATGAGACACATGTGCACCATACAGTGAGTTCTGTTATCGTATCAGCAGACACACGTATACGCACGCGGTGAGGGCACAAGCAAAGACGCATGTGCAAGCAGACGCCAGTATAGCTACGTCTACCTCTTTGCACCCCTATGCTCGTACAGCGTGTTAGGGCTTTGCATATCCCTTCAACATGTCGAAAGAACTTTAAAATGGATTCATGCACACTTTTTGTGCCTCTTCGGAGAAGAGAGGAGACTTTGTCCTCTTCCTCGGGAGGTGTGGAGGGGAGGTGGGGGAGGCAGCTTGTTACGGAAGAACCGATCTATGTATACAGGTGTTGTCTCCGATATGCATTCTCTCAAATAATGGCCCTGGGGTGAACATTACAGGCTGTGCCTCCCTTTATTTTCCACGGCGTCCATTTTCTGATGGCTGCTGTTCATTTCCGCTCCTTTAGCAGGGCCAGTGCTTTATCAAGCGCTTGCTGTCGTTGCTGCTTTTATTGTTTGCTGCTTTTGTTGCTGCTGGCTGGCCGACGTGCAGTTGCTTCCATGTAATATCACTGGTGGTATTACAGCTGCTTCCCCTTCTGCACCACCTGGTGTTGCTGCTGCTTCTGCTGTTGTTCGCGGGTCTATGCTACTGATGATGCTCCTGGGTCCACCAGGTTGGAGAAGCAGCAGCTGCTGTTGCTGCACGCCGCCTGCTGAGGCCCTTCCCGCTCTGCAGCGCTGGCGCC
>JAEOAE010001922.1:0-36449 GCA_036365155.1 Meriones psammophilus
CATATTAAATTATTCTCCAACATTGTTGTGTGTGTGAGTGTTGGCAAGGGCTGGGATGTGCCTGAACCCACAAGGGGATATGAGGGACTGCAAGCCATAGGTCATCTTTATGATCAACTCCATTTTCCACTTCCAGAGCAAAAGGGCTCTCTGGAAAGGAGGTTAGTAGTAGATAGAGGGTCAGAAATATAACAGTTTAGGTGTCACTTTGTGTTTGCTTGTAGCAGTTGTTAAATATGTGTTTACTTAATATGTATTAATTAGAAAATCAAAGGTATCTCTGGTCCAGTGCACATTTTTTCATGCTAGAGTTTCCTTAGGTCTTTTCATGTAAACTTGGCTATATTTTAGGCTTATGTTTTTGGCTTTTTTTCTCACCTCCTCATTCTTTCACAAACACTGTACACATTCTTAATTATTGAAGTTTGTGGTAAGCACAGAAGTCACATTATGCCAGAAGATTATGAGATTCATGACAATAGAATCATCCCTTATTTTTCTGTTTTCCTCTGTTTCTTACCAGGTGGCTTTTCTGATATGAGATAGAAATTTTGGATTGTTCTTTAGCAATCACATAAAGACAGTTTGCACTATGTCTGTAGAAGGCAGAAGAGACAACATGCAGGTGAGTGATACCAGTTGGCCAGTTTACTCCTTCTCTTTTGACATTTTCTTTTGGTGATCTGTCATTTTCTTCAGAAGTTTCATGTGTCCAGTGGTCTCCATATTCTTTAGTTCGATGATTTTATTCTCCTGAAAAGATTAAATCAAAACCCTGCCCCATCCCTAATTCGGGGGTGAGGGTTGTACATTTTTAGGCATGTTATATCTTTTATAGGGCAAAATGATTTTTTGAAAATAGAAAAAGTATAGTATCTTAATTAAAGTTAAAAAAAATCTTTGAAAGTTTACAAATATACCTTAAAGTGTATTTATTTCTAGATAATAAAGGGCATTCACTTTGATTTTCAGCCTGCCTATTACAAGTAGCTTTTAAATAAAATCACTGTAAATCCTATGTGCCTGCCTCTCCCTTCCAGGTGGTATGTAAAAGTCATGTGCCTCCAAAATGCTGGGATTAGGGCTATGCTATAAACCTCCAACACCCTATCATTGTAACTCCTGAATTTAGAAAACAACTAATTAATAGAGAACTACTTGTCTCTGCTGGGATTAAATGAATGGTCTATCACCACGCTGCTCAAATATGTTATATTCACTCCAAATTATTCCAACTCAAACAAGTTTATACCTTTGAATTAACTTCACACATTTTAAACCTCTTAACTGTTTTTAATATGAAAAAAAAAAAATATCCTTTTTATTTAAGAAGAAAACTTTAGTCTTTATTAAGTTAGTTTGGACTAAATGACCACAATGTCTGATGAACAGTTACCTCTGCTTATTCAGGAGATCTCTACTATTCAAATCTAATCATTATCAATTTTGATAGGATCTACCTTTCTTTTCCTGTGGAAACATTCAGTTTTACCACTGAAGACACAGTTCAGTAGTTTCTCATTGTCTACTCCTTTTAGTTTTGTTTACTTCTTTTGTTCTAGAGTATTTAGGTATGCTGTTAAGTTGCTACTAAGAAATCTTTCTGATTACTTTTTTTCTGAAAGTGTTTAGTGTTATGAACTGTCTTTTGGTCAACAATTCCATTGTGTACTATGATTTTTGATATGTTGTGTATTCATTTCATTGACTTCTAGAAAGTCTTTAATTTCTTTCTTTATTTCAGTTTTGATCCATTTTTTTAATTCGGTAGAGAGTTGTTCAGTTTCTATAAGCTTGTAAGGTTTCTATTGTTTTTGTTATTGGTGATGTGCTGCTTTAAACCTTTGTGGTCTGATAGGATGCAGGAGGTTATTGCAAGTTTCTTATATCTTTTGAGACTTCCACTGTTCAGGTATATCATTAATTTTGGAGAACAATATATGAGTTGCTGAGAAGAGGGAACAATCTTTTTTGCTTGAGTGGATGTTCTGTAAACATTATTTGGGTAAATTTAGTTTTTTGATGTTAGTTAGCTGGAGCATTTTTCTGTTTAGTTTGGTCAAGAGGACCTGTCCATTGGTCAGAGTGATTTATTGAAGTCTTCCTCTATCGGTTAATGAGGGTCAGGATGTGATGCAAGCTGCAGAACTGTTTCTTTTATAACTTGGGTGCTCTTAGGTTGGGGGCATAGATGTTAAGTTTTATGTTAATGTTATATTGCTGGATGTTTTATTTTAATATGTCATGTGTTTTGCCATCTTTTAATTAGTTTTTTTTGAAAACTGTTTCGTTACATATTAAAATTTCTATACAAGCTTGATACTCTAGTCCATTTATTTAGAATATCTTTTTCCAACCCTTTACCTTGAGATAATGTCTATCTTGATGTGAAGCTGTGTTTGTTGTACTTAGAAGAAGGGTGGATTCTATTTTATCATCAATTTTGTTGGTGTCTTTTTATTGGTGAATTTGGGTTGATGTTATTAAGAGATATCATTGAACAGTAATTGTTATTTTGGTGGTGGTGGTGGTTTTAGCACCTTGAGTGGGGCTGTATTTAAAGATATATATTATTTAAAATTGACCTTTTTATGGAACATCTTATTTTCCCCATTTGGTGACTGAAAGTTTCTGAGCATAGTTAGTAATTTGTGTTGGCTTCTGCAGTTTTTTTAGAGTCAGAAGCACTCTGTCTAAGCCCTTCAACTTCTAGCATTTTTACTGAGAATACAGGATTAATTCCAATAGATCTGCCTTTTTTTTTTTTTTGGTTGGTTTTTGTTTGTTTTGGTTTGTCTGATTGGTTGGTTTGTTTGTTTTTTGTGTTTTTTTTTTTGTTTGTTTGTTTTCAGTTGCAGCTTTTCATAATCTTTCTTCGTTCTGTATATTTAGAGTTTTGATTATTCTCTGGTAAGAGGACTTTCTTTTCTGGTCCAGTGTCTTTGGTATTTTGTATGCTTCTTGTGCCTTGATAGACAGCTTTAGGTTAAGAAATTTTTCTTGTATGATTTTGTTGAAAATGTCTTCTGGACCTTTGATCTCATCCTTCTTCTTCTAATCTGATTATCAGCATGTTGTGTGTTGTCATAATGTCCCAGAGTTCCTGGATGTTTCCTGAAAGTTTGTATATAGACAGGCTGGTTTTGAACTTCCAGCTCTAACTCCAGTTGAGTGTTGGGCTTAAATGTAGGCCAACATGCCTGGCATCAACATCACCATCATTGGCTGCTGAGCATGGAATATATGGTTTTAGGTATTTATTTTGTTTTGTTTTGTATATGTAAGCATAGGCTATTGTGTTGATTTTCATCAACATCATGCATTTGAAATTTGGCAGGGAGTATATTTAATTTCTTAGGATGGCATTTAATGATGACACTAACACTATCTGAGCTTTCTGAGTCATTGAATTGTGGGTTTGTGACACTCTCCTTACCTGTTGTATTTGTTTTTTTTTTTATTTTATTTGTTTGTTTTATTCCCATTTAATTTATTTTTAATTTAAATTTGTTTTTTTTAATTTATTCTCTGACATGAACTCGAGTCTTTGATTACCTCCTCCTGAGTGTTGCAGTCTTGCAAAGCCACAGAGGAAGATGATGCAGCCATCCTTGATGAGACCTGATAAGCTAGAAGGGAAGGAATTCCTCCCCAATTAGGAGACTAGAGAAAGGGCATAGGGGCAGAAGAAGGAGGTTCGGTGGGCCTGGGAGGAGATGAGGGAGAGGGCTATGGCAAGGATACAAAGTGAACACATTGCCATAAATAAATTAATTAAATTAAAAAATAATTTATCCACTTAACATCCCAATTGTAATCTTCTCCCTTGACTCTTCCTTGTCTCACCCTCCATTCCTCATTCCTCCTTATCCCACTTCCTATATCTCAGATACAGGGAACCTTCCTCTCCTACCATCTGAACCCAGCCTATCAAGTCTCACTACAACTTCCTGCATCCTCTTCCTCTGTGGCATAGCAATGCCCCCTCCACCAAGGGGAAATGATCAAATAGCAGACAACAGAGTCCATGTCAAAGCCATCACCTTCTCCCCTTACTATGGATCGAACATGGAGACTGAGCTGCCTATCAGCTACATCTGAGCAGGGGTCTGGTTCCTCTTCATGAATGATCTTTGGTGGGTCCATCAATCTCTGCAAGTCCCCATGGGCCCAGATTTGTTGTCCTTGTTGGTCTTCTTATGGAGGTCCTGCCAGCTCTGGGTCTTTCTACATTCTATCCTCCCACTCTTTCCTATGATTCCCTGTGCTCTACCCAAAGTTTGGCTGTGAATCTTAGCATCTGTTTCGAACCCCTAATGGGCAGAGTCTTTCGGAGGATATGTATGTTAGGCTCTCATCCTCTTCCCTCTCCTCAGTCACTTCTGGTGTTGATTCTATTTGCACTTTTGCATAAGAATTGAGCATCTTTCATAGGGTCCTCCTTTTTATTTAGCTCCTTTAGGTCTGTAGATTGTAGTATGTTTATCCAATATTATGGCCATTATCCATTTACAAATGAGTATATACCATGCATGTCTTTCTGGTTTTGAAATAACTCACTTAGGATGATCATTTCTAGTTCCATCTACTTGCCTGAAAATTTTATAGTTTCCTTTATTTTTTAAATACCCGAGGTGCATTCCATTGTGTAAATGTACCACAATTTCTGTAAAACAATGGTTTGGTTGAGAGACATGTAGTTTGTTTCCCTGTTATGGTATTATGAATAGAGATGCTATGAACACAGTTGAGCAAATATCTTTGTTGAATGGTGGAGCATCTTTTTGATATATGCCCAGGAATGGTAGAGCTGGGTCTTGAAGTAACACTATTTCCAATTGTCTGAGAAAGCATCGGATTGATTTTTATAGTGGTTGTATAAGTTTGCACTCTCACCAGAAATGGAGGTGTTCCTCTTTCTCCACATTCTCACTAGCTTGCTGTCACTTCAGGTTTTGACCTTGATCATGATGGGTTTAAGATGGAATGTCATTTTCATTTCCATGATAACTACAGATATTGAGCATTTAATGTCCAGCATTTGATATTCCTCTGTGGAGAAATCTCTGTATAGTTCTGTACCCCAGTTTTAAATTGGATTATATGGATTATTGGAATTTAATTTCTTCAGCACTTTATATATATTGTTTATTAGCTCTTTCAGTTGTATGTGGGGTTGGTGAAGATTTTTTTCCAGGCTGTAGGTGGCCATTTTATTCTATTGACAGAGTTCTTTGCTTCATAGAAGCTTTTTTGTTTCATGAGATCCTATTCATTAATTCTTGATCTTAGAACCAGTGTTCTTGGTGTTCTGTTGAGGAATTTATCATCTATGCCAATGAGATCAAGACTCTTTCCCACTTTTTCTTCTAACAGATTTAGTGTATCTGGTTTTATGTTGATGTCTTTGAACAACTTTGACTGTAGTTTGGTGCAGGGTGATAAATATGGATCTATTTTCATTTTTCTATATGTAGACTTGCAGTTAGACCAGCAACATTTGTTCCATTGCATGGTTTTGGCTTCTTTGTCAAAAATCAAGTGGCCATAGGTGTGTGGGTTTATTTATGGATCTTTACTTCAATTCCCTTGGTTCACTGATTGTTTTTATTCCAATACCATGCTGTTTTTATTACTATTGATTTGTAGTAGAGCTTGAGATCAGGGATGGCACTAACTGCTGAAGACCTGCTATTGTACAGGATTGTTTTATCTATTCTGGCTTTTTTTTATTTTTCCATATGAAGCTGAGAATTGTTTATTCAAGTTCCTTAAGGAATTATGTTGAATTTTGATGGGAATATCATTGAATCTGTAGATTGTTTTTGGTACGATGGCAATTTTTACTATGTTGATCCTACTGATCCATGAGCATGAGATATATTTCTATCTTCTATCTTCTGGTATCTTTTTCAATTTTTTTCTTCAGAGACTTGAAGTTTTTTTTTTTTTTTTTGTTTTTTGTTTTATAGGTTTTCACTGGCTTGTTGAGGATAACATCAAGATACATTATGTTATTTTTTTTTCCTCTGGTTATTGTGAAGGGTGTTATTTTCCTAATTCTTTCTCAGTCTATTTGTCCTTTGTAAACAGGAGTGCTACTGATTTTTTTTTTTTTTAGTTAACTTTATATTCAGCCATTTTGCTCAAGTGTTTTTCAACTGTAGTAGAATTTTTGGGGTAATTTTTTATACTGTCATATCATATGTGAATAGTGATATTTGACTCCTTCCTTATCAAGTTGTGTCCCCTTGATCTCCTTTAGTTGTCTTTTTGCCCTAGATAGGACATCGAGGACTGTATTGAAGAGATTTGGAGAGAGTGTGTAGCCTTGTCTTGTCCCCAAGTTCAGTGGAATTGATTTAACTTTCTTTCCATTTAGTTTGATGTTAGCTATAGAATTGCTGTATGTTGTCTTTACTATTTTTAAATCTGTGCCTTTGTCCCCAGTCTCTCCAAGACTTTAAACAAGAATAACTGTTGGATATTGTCAAATGCTTTTTTGGCTTCTAAGGAAATCATCTGTGTTTTTTTTTTTTTTTTTTCAATTTGTTTATATGATGGATTAAGATTCCATATATTGAACCATCCCTGCATGCCTGGGATGAAGCCTACTTGGTCATGTTGGATGATATTTTTGGTATGTTTTTGGATTTGGTTTACGGTTAATTTATTGAGTATTTTTGCATCATTGTTCATAAAAGAGACTGGTCTGAAGATCTCTTTCTTTTTTTGGGATCTTTGAGGATTTATCAAGGTGACTGTGGTCTTACAAAAGGAGTTTGGTCATGTTGTGTCCATTTCTATTTTGTGGAATAATTTGAAGAATATCAGTTTTCACTCTTCATTGAAGGTCTTGTAGAATTCTGCTCTGAAATCATCTCACACACTTTTTTTTTTTTTTTTTTTTTTTTTTTTTTTTTTTTGGTTGGAGGATTTTGATGGCTGCTTCTATTTTTTTATTTAGACAGTATAAGACTATTTAATATCTTTCCCTAATTTTGAGTCAACTTTGGTAAGTGGAATCTAACAAAAGAATTTTATATTTCATTTAGATTTTTCAAATTTTGTGGCATATAGGCTTTTGACATAAGAGCTAATAGTTCTTTGGATTTTCTCAGTGTCTGTTATCTCTCTCTCTTCCTTTCAGACTTTGTTGATTTGGATAGTGTCTGTCTGCCATTTACTTGTTTGGCTAAGAGTTTATCTATATATTTGATTTTCTCAAAGAACTAGCTCTTGGTTTCATTGATTCTTTAATTAACCTTTGTTTCTAATTTATTGATTTCAGCTCTGACTTTGGTTATTCCTAGTGGTCTACTCCTGTTGGGTGTGTGGGTGTGTTTGCTTCTTTTTTTTCTAGGGCTTCCAGGTGTGCCATTAAGTTGCTTGTATGGGATGTCTCTAATAGCTTCTGAACGCCTTTAGTGTTATTAAAAGTCTTCTTAGGACTGCATTCATTGCATCCCATATGTTTGGGTATGATGTGCATTCATTTTCATTGAACTGTAGGAAGTTCTTTCTTTATTTCTTCCTTGACCTAGATTTCATTGAGTAGGGAGTTGTTCAGTTCCCACGTGTGTGTAGTCTTTTTATTATTTCTGTTATTGTTGTGGTCCATCTTTAGTCCATCATCATCTGATAGGATACAAGATATTATTTCAATTGTGTTGTATCATTTGAGGCCTGCTTTGTGACCTACAGTATGGTCAGTTTTGGAGAAGGGTCCATGAGAGGCTGAAAGAAGATAGATTCTTTTCTGTTTGGGTTAAAAATTCTCTAGATACCTGTTAGGTTCATTTGATTCATGACCTCCATTTGTGTCATTATCTCTCAGTTTAAGACCTTTTCCATTGCTCTGTCCCTTGATGATAGTGACATGTTGACCTCTCCCACTATTAATGTACGGTGATTGATATGTTCTTTAAGTTTTTTTATGTTTCTTTTACAAATGTGGGTGTCCTTGTATTTGGGGCATTGTTGCTCAGAATACAGATGCCATCTTGGTGGAATTTTCCTTTGATGAGTATGAAGTATCCTTCCTCATTTTTATTTATTTATGTATCTATTTATCTATCTATTTATTTATTTATTTATTTTTATTTAGGAGCAATAACTAATATCAGGCAATATTTTTAAAGTTTAAAAGTATGTGAAACAGCATAGTTTTTAAAAAATCTTTCAACATTTTATTGTGTTCCTTTTAAAGTTTTATTAATAACAGTTTATTCACTTTGTATCCCCTCTGTACCTCCCTCCTTCCACCCCTTCCAATCCCACCCTCCATCTTTCCCACCCTGACCCTTTTCCAATTCACTGATAAGGGAGGTCCTCCTCCCCTTCACTCTGATCCTAGTCTATCAGGTCTCATTAGGAGTGGCTGTATTGTCTTCTTCTGTGGCCTGGCAAGGCTGATTCCCCCTCAATGTGAGGTGATCAAAAAGCAGGCCAATGAGTTCCTGTCAGAGATAGTCCCTGTCCCCATTACTATGAAGCCCACATAGATACTGAACTTCCATAGGCTACCTTTTGTTTAGGGGTTTCAGGCCATCTCCATGAGCGGTCCTTGGCTGGAGTATCAGTTTCAAAAAAGACCCCTGTGCCCAGAATTTTTGGAACTGTTACTGTCCTTGTGGAGCTCCTGTCCTCTCCAGGTTTTACTATCTCCCAATTCTTTCATAAGATTCTGTGCACTCTCCCCAAAGTTTGGCTATGAGTCTCAACATCTGCCTCAATACCCTGCAGGGTAGAGCCTTTCAAAGACCCTCTGTGGTAGGCTGTGTCCTGTTCCCTGTTTACTCCCTCTTCTGATGACCATCCTTTTTGACTTTCTGCATGGGGTTTGAGTTTCTTAGCCAGCATATTCCTTCCTGATTAACTTCCTTAGGTATACAGATTTTAGTGTTTTAATCCTGTATTTTATATCTAATATCCACTCATGAGTGAGTATGTACCCTGTGAGTCTTTCTGCTTCTGGGATACCGCACTCAGGATGATCTTTTCCACTTCCCACCATTTATCTGCAAATTTCATTTTTTCCTTGTTTTTCATTGCTGGGTAATATTCCATCATATAGATATACCACAGTTTCTGTATCCATTCCTCAACTGAGGAGCATCTGCGGTTTACAGCTTCTGGCTATTACAAATAAAGCTACTACAAACATAGTTGAGCAGATGTCCTTGTTGTATACTTGAGCACCTTTTGGATATATGCCTAGGAGTGGTACATCTGGATCTTGAGGAAGTGCTATTCCTAACTGAGAAAGTGTCAGGTTGATTTCTACAGTGATTGTACAAGTTTACATTCCCACCAGCAATGAAGGAGGGTTCCCCTTTCTCCAAATCCTATCCAGCATGAGTTGTCACTTGAGTTATTCTTCTTAGTCATTTTGATGGGTGTAAGGTGAAATCTCAGGGTGGTTTTGATTTGCATTTTCCTGATGCCTAAGAATATTGAACATTTCTTTAAGTGTTTCTCTGCCATTCTATATTGCTCTATTGAGAATTCTCTGTTTAGCTCTGTACCCCATTTTTAATTTGGGTTACTTGATTTGTTGCTGTTTAACTTCTTGAATTCTTTATGAATACAGGATATTAACCCTCTGTCAGATATAGGGTTGGTGAAGATCCTTTCCCAATCTGTAGTCAGTCGTTTTGTTTTGACAACAGTTTCCTTTGACTTATAGAAGTTTTTCAGTTTCATGAGGTCCCATTTATTGATTGTTGCTCTTAGAGCCTGTACTGTTGGTGTTCTGTTCAGGAAGTTGTAGCCTGTGCAAATGAGTTCAAGGCTCTTCCTCACTTTTTCTTCTAACAGGGTTAGTATGTCTGGTTTTATAGTGAGGTCTTTGATCCACCTGAACTTTAGTTTTGTGCAGAGTGATAATTATGGAATCTATTTTTAATTTCCTACATGTAGACTTCCAGTTAGACCAGCACCATTTGTTGAAGATGCTATATTTTTTCCATTGTATGGTTTTGGCATCTTTGTCAAAAATCAGGAGTCCATGTGTGTGTGAATATATTTCTGGGACTTCTATCTGATTCCATAGATCCACTAGTTGGTGTCTATGCAACTACCATGCAGTTCTTATTACTGTTGCTCTATAGTACAGCTTGAGATCAGGGATGGAGATACTGCCAGAAGATCTTTTATTATGGAAGATTGTTTTAGCAATTCTGGGTTTCTTGTTATTCCATATGAAGTTGGGAATTTTTCTTTCAAGGTCTGTAAAGAATTGTATTGGTAATTTGATGGGAATTACATTAAATCTGTAGATTGCGTTTGGAAGAGGACCATTTTTACTATGTTAATCCTGCCAAGCCGTGAGCATGAGAGATCTTTCCATCTTCTGACATTTTTTTCTATTTCTTTCTTTAGAGACTTGAATTTTTTTTCATACAAGTCTTTGACTTGCGTGGTTAGGGTCACACCAAGGAACTTTATGTTCTTTTTGACTATTGTAAAGGGTGTTGTTTCCCTAATTTCTTTCTCAGCCCTTTTGTCTTTTGTATACAGGAGGACTACTTATTTTTTGAGTTGATTTTGTATCCAGCCACATTGCTGAAAGTGTTTGTCAGCTTTAGGGTCTCCCGGGTAGAATTTTTGGGGTCACTCAGGTATACTATCATATTATCTGCAAATAGGGATACTTTGACTTCTTCCTTTCCCATTTGTATCCCCTTGATCTTCTTTATTTGTCTTATTACTCTAGCAAGGACGTTGAGAATTATGTTGAAGAGATATGGAGAAAGGGAGCAGCCTTGCCTTGTCCCTGAATTCAGTGGGATTACTTTATGTTTCTCTCCATTTAGCTTGATGTTGGCTATCGGATTGCTCTATATCACCTTTACTATGTTTAGGTATGTGCCCTGTATCCCTGATCTCTCCAATACTTCAAACATGAATGGATGCTGGATTTTTTCAAATGCTTTTTCAGCAACTAAGGAGATTATCATGTCTTTATTTTTCTTTCAATTTGTTAATATGGTGGATCATAACGATGGATTTTTGTATATTGAACAACCCCTGCATACCTGGCCTGAAGCCTACTTGGTTGTAGTGGATGATATCTTTGATGTGTTTTTGTATTGGGTTTGCAAATTATTTTTGTTGAGTATTTTTGCATCAATGCTCATAAGAGAGATTGGCCTGAAATTGTCTTTATGCTGAGGTATCTAGGGCTGCTTGCTCCTGAATAACTGGGTTCTGGAGATGCCATATTGCTTTGTCTTTTGTTGGTTGAGCTTTTACGCTGGCCTCTACCCACTGGAATATCTTAGGTGTTGGGTGTTAGTTTCTGGTACTTCCTGGAATCCTGTGGTGGGTCAAATCCCCTTGGCAGGAAGATGATTTTTTCCCAAAGGAGCTCTCCTCCGTTTTTTAGGTATGGTCACTGAATGGCAGGTGTTTTTCAAGAATTACCACAACTCATCTCAGATGTACAGACCTGAGTAGTATTTGTTGCCTTTGTTAGTAAAGTGGGCTATCCTCTCACCCAAAGAAGTTCTAAAGACAGCTGCCCTGCTGCTGGGTTTCTTGCTGTAAATTTAGTGAGCTGCAGCTGTAATCTGGGTACCCCATAGTTTGGTCAGTTTAGTTAGGGATAACTGGTTGTCCCTTGGAGCAGTATCTGGGGGTTGATCTCAGGGAACCCAGGCTTCTGTAGGTCTGAGTTTGGAGCTCTGTGCCCCAGTACCCAGGTGGTAATCAGTGGCAGGTGAGCACCACTCTCATGTGTATAGCAGGAGGCTAGAGTCTGGAGCCTGTAGATAACCAGAAACTTTTCTGGAGCTAGGTGTCCTGAAGTAGGGCCAGATATTTTCCCCACCTTTGGGTTTTCTCCCAACAGAAAGACCCAGTCTGTACTGTTGGGGGTGTAGAGTGCATAGGCACTTGCTTGTGAATGGTGGCTCCAAGCTGGTGACTGGACAGGAACCTGGAAATTTTTCCGATAATATTCCCATATGTGGTGTAGTGGTGGTGGTAGTGTGGTGGGGGGTCAGCTGAGTTGTCTAAGCTGGGACCTGCTGTTTCCCTCCCTGTGGGGTTTTCTTTCAACAGGGAAACCCATCCTTTAGTGCCCTGGGTTTACACAGTTCTGTCTGTGATGGAGAGTTGGGTGTGTGGGTCTGGCAGCTGAAGTCCCACTCAGGGCTGGCTGCTGTGCACCTGCAAGTCTACAGGACCTTTTCCATGGATAGACTGGATGACATTCAGTCAGTCCCACTTGCTTCCTTCCCTGTGGGTTTTTCTTGAGAGTGGGACTCCCAGTCTCTGGTGCTCTGGGGTGCACAGTTCAGCCTGGGAAGGTGATCAGGACACTTCTTGGGTCTATTTGCTTGAAAACCTTATTCCTGCCAAAACAGCCCAGGAAATTTTCCAGGGATTAGCTGGGTGCTCTGAGGTTGAACCCAATTGTTTTTCTCATCATTGGGTTTCTTATCACCTAGTAAACACAGTCAATGGTGTTTGGGGGCCAACAGTTCCAACAATTTGTCACTGTGCAGTCTCTGTTACCCCGCTGATCAGACACAGTATGCAATCAGCCCTGCCATCTGGAATCTGTTTTTAATTTTTACTGAATATGAGTATTTTGATTGTAGTCATGAATATTAACCTCTTGTGTGCCTGATCCTCACAGTAGTCCAAAGATGTGTTCAGAACACATGAACTTATAGCAATTGATAATAGTGGGTCCCAGTTAAACACTGACATTTCAGACCAATTATTTGCAAGAGCAGCAAGAGCTCCTCATTGCTGAGCCATCTCTCCTGCCTTATGTTGATTATTTATATCATCATTTACATTGCTAATATTTTCATCTTTCTATTTTTAGCTATTTAAACATGCATTCCCTTTTAGTAAGATCTTATTAAAGTTACAGTTTAAGCTAGGGCATTGTAGATTTCTGGAAAATGAATACACAACTGGAGTGAATGTATAATTCCTTGTAGAAGCTTCAGTAAACACCTCTCAGTTCTTTCCATCTTTTATGTTTGTTTTATTGACTTAAAGGGAGACTCTGTCTTACTATATAGGTCTGGCTGTCCTAGAACTCTTTGTATAGATCATGCTGGCATCCAATTCAATAAGATATACCTGTGTCTGCCTCCTGAGTGATGGAATTAAAGGCATGACAGAATATACCCAGCTTGTCCATCATTTTTTTGTAGTTAGTAACTGTTCATAAATTTCTCTGATGTGTACTTAGTACTGTTCATCTATTAATTTTCTCTGTGTGTCTCTGTCTCTCTCTTTCTATTTTGCTCTCTTCTCTCTGTTTGTCTTTGTCCACATTAATTGCCATGACTATTCCAAACCTATCCTATCCTATTCAGATATGACACAGTTAAACTTTGTTATTCTGTTTTCTTCTAAAATGACTTAGTGATAACATTAACACTTTATTTTTTAATAGAAAAGTTTTAATCTTTATTTTAAACTATAGACTATACATGATTTAGAAAGGAAAATATACAAAACAATGATCAAAGAATAATCATGTGTTCTATGCCTTTTCTTTTGTCTGGGAACTCAGAAATATGATGTTATCAGCTATGATTATTGTTGCTTGCCACTCACATTATTTTTATCCATCTATTCACTGTAGTCCAATTTCCCTTCCACAAATATATGAGCCCCCATTTTCATATACTGGTATGCCACATCTCTGATCCCTGGTCAAAACATGATATCCAGTGCCATGTTGTCTTTTGACTGACACCACCCATCTGTTCACTGTCACCTGATAGCCACATCTCATTTGTTGCTAGATAAAATATGATGACTGTGTTTTTTCCATCCACCTGTCTCATGACAGGGTCCTGACCTACTTGCCCAAGTAACTAAAGATGATTCATACATCACTCAGAACCCAACTAACTAATGTCTGAAAAATTCATATTCATGTCTTACAAACTAATGAAATGCCTTTAACAAAGGTTTTCAAAGCATGCCTTTTTTTTTCCCTTACAATCTAACCTTTAGCTTTTTTTTTTTCTCCCCTTGTTCACCTGATGATGCACAGCACCCAACTATCTAAACACTAGCACTTTCTGTGTCAGAAAATAAATGGAAAAAGCATTAGAATTATATGATTATATTGCCAATGAAGTATAAATTTATATTGTTGCTATTCTTTCTGTTGTACAAATGCATGGCATATTTTAGAATTCAGTGACCTTCAATGATGTGCATGTGAAATTCAGCCAAGAAGAGTGGGCTTTGCTGGAACCATCACAGAAACAACTCTATAAATGATGTGATGCTAGAGATCTGTAAAAACCTCACTGCTATAGGTAAGACTGCAAATTTTCTTTCCCTTTTAAAATAAGGAGACATCTCTTACTTTGTTATTGATCCTTTTCTATGATTCCAATTGAGAATGAGGAGGAATGAGGTAAATAAATCAGGCATGGTTCTAAGGGTCATAGAAGATAGTGATTTAAGTTTTGCTTTAATAATAATATGATATTTCCAGTAATATATATTTTCTGGTACTATATTTTAGGCTACAATTGGGAAGACCATACCATTAAAGAACATTTTCAAATTTTCTACAAGTAATAAAAGGTAACTTTATGTGCATGTTGATACAGATATGAATCTTAAGAAATTTTAATGTGTCCTGGAAGTTTTGTTTTTTGTTTGTTTGTTTGTTTGTTTGTTGGCTGCTTTTTTATTTTTGTTTTTGAAATAGTTTTTTTTTTCTGTGTATCTGTGGCTTTCTTAGACTTGCTTGTTAGACCAATGTGATCTCAAAATCACACAGATCTGCCTGCTTCTGCCTCCACAAGTGCTGGGATTCAAACCATGTACCAGCTATGGCTGTGTCCTAGAGGTTTTAAAGAAAAGCAACAGTGTAAAAACAGCACTGCTTTAAGTGTACTGATGATCATTAAAATCTCACAATTCCATGTACCTCAATGTCAGGTATCTGATTTGTGTTTTCAAGGCACTCCCTAAGATAGAAGAAAATAAAATAATGTTGTAACAGAAAATACCATTGAAATATTATGGACATTACAGCTACTGAGTTAAACTGCCAATCTGTTTAGTCTCATTCTATCTACTCAGATATTGCAAGAGGTGTACACATTGAATAGGTGACCAGTATGTTCCAAAACCTTCTAATAAGCAAATATTTCAGAGTACAACCAGTGTTACTCATTTTCATGTAGTAACATTGTAAAGTTTAGTGAAAAGAACAGCTTATGAGAGTCAAGAATATAATTGTGGAGAAACCTTAATCCCTATATGACATGTCTATGATGAACAAAAAAAAAAACTGTGTTAATTCAATGTTGGAATCTTTTATTATTCTTGTAATTTAAATTGGTATATCATATGTCACAATGTTTATAAGACACATGAGCATAGGGATATTGAAAGAAGCAGTGTACCTGTGTTTCTCCAAGAACAATTGATTTTGTAGTAGTCCCCACTTTGAGTAGATTTTCTAAATGTGATAAATGGTAACAGTTAATTGGTTTTGCAACTTCACTGAGAATTCTTCAGCAAACTCATACTGCTGAAAATACCTATGAATACTAGAAATTTGGAACTTCTTCTGCTTGTCCTAGCTCACTTTGTAAATGAAGTGTCATTCATGCAGTACAAAACTTTATTGAATGGGATTGCTTTGGTAAAACTCTGAATTCTTACAATACACTTTATATATAGGAGAAAACCTCTTATAGAAAAATGATGCTATAAAAGTGAATCACATAACAAATGCTCTTATCATCACAGGGATCTTCAAAAATACCCATAATGAAAGGGAATATCATGAATATAAATAAAATGATAAAAGTTAAAAAATTTGATTCTTCTTTACCATTAGACCAAATTATAAAATTAATTCATATAGATAAATATATTTATTAGTGTAATAAATGACTGTGGTAAATCTTTCACATGTGCCAATTATCTTTGCAGGCATGAAAGCAGTCATACTGGAGAGAAACCTTTAAATGCACTCTATGTGGTAAATCCTTCCCTATACCACTGTTCTCATAGGGCATAAAAGAACACACACTGGAGAGAAGCCTTACAAATGTAATCAATGTGGTAAAGCCTTTGCAAAAAACAGTCATCTCATGGGCCATAAAAGAACACATACTGCAGAGAAACCATATGAATGTAACCAGTGTGGTAAAGCCTTTAAACAAAACAGTCATCTCATAAGCCATAAAAGAACACACACTGGAGAGAAACCATATGAATGTAATGAGTGTGGCAAAGCCTTTGCACAAAACAGTAAACATAAAAGAACACACACTGGAGAGAAGCCTTACAAATGTAACCAGTGTGGCAAAGCCATAAAAACAGTCATCTCATAAGCCAAAGAACATACACTGGAGAGAAACCTTATGAATGTAACCAGTGTGGTAAAGCCTTTCAGAAAACAGTCATCTCTTAAGCCATAAAAGAACACACACTGGAGAGAAACCTTATGAATGTAACCAGTGTGGTAAAGCCTTTGCACAAAACAGTCATCTCTTAAGCCATAAAAGAACACACACTGGAGAGAAACCTTATGAATGTAACCAGTGTGTAAAGCCTTTGCACAAAACAGTCATCTCATAAGCCAAAGAAAAAGAATACATACTGGAAAGAAACATGGCACACTGGATAAAGCCTTTGCACAGCTATCTCCGGAAACATAAAAAAAAACACAGTGGTGGAGACAAGCCTGGTGAGGATAATTAGTGTGATTAAACCTTTGCATGTAACAGTCATCTCCTAAGACAACAACACATTCTGGAGGGAAACCATATGAATTAACTGTGTGGCAAAGCCTTTGCACATAACATCTCCTAATACATAAAAAAACACATACTGGAAAGAAGTTGTCTGACTGTAACCAATGTGAAAAAAACTTTTGCACTTCAGAATCATCTTCACACTCATGAAAGAAATCCTAATGGACAGAAAGACAGTGCTTTTAACATGGTGAAACCATTCCATATTTGTATAATCTTCATCATCTTGAAAGGATTCATACTGGAGAGAACTTTTGAATGTGTTAAAATGGTGAGGCCTTGCACAAATCTAGAGTCATCATCATCATCATAAAAGTATCCTTACTGGAGAGGAATTCTGTGACTAAAAGCAATATGGAAAGGCCTTTGTGTTCTTTGGTCCACTGAGATCCATCAGAACTGAAAAACTAGCTCAATGGAAATGACCTTCCCTTTTCTGAAGGAAAAGGGAAAGGGAATAGAGACAATAGGAATGGAGGGTAGTAATGGGGAGAGAAGGGAGGGGGATTATGATTGGAATGTAAAGTAAATAAACTTATTTTTTAAAAGAATACAATGAATGGTGAATATCAATTACATGCAAAAGTATTATAAAATGTGTTTAGGGAAGACTTATTGATAAACCTGATTCTCAACATTTACTGTTTTCAATTGCCTCACTTTAGACAAGAAAAGTTCAGTCCAGTGGATGAATATGTAGGGAATGGTGAACTAACACCAGCCAGGAAGTTCTCTGAGAGTAATAGAACAGTGGTAGCCTGTAGAAGTTTCTTTGTGTATACATATATATTGTTCCAGGGGTTCTATTGAAAACCATCACAACCCAGACTGAATTTTGAGATGTGAAGGAGGAGGCTTTCTCTTCCATGGATGACCCTGCTGCTGGCCTAGTTGTGTAACCATGTAAGGGTGAGTTTTCTGTGCCTGACTTCAACTGGGGAGTGTCTTTAGACATAGATGCTAATAGCCAAATTTGATAGATGGCTTTTGACACTGATCCCTGCTAACTCTCTCCTCCTTTTAAATATAGGATGATTAGGATCTGTGCTCTTGTTCATATGATAGAAATGTGCTATTTAATGCAAATCAAGCATTCTTGAAGTACCTAGTTTTGAACGATTATATACACCTCTCCATGGAGCATCCCAATCATTTCCCAAGGGGTATATAGCCTCTGTTTTCTGGAATCAAATTTGAACTTATTTCCTGAGGTGGTTCCTCTAGACAGAAGGAGAACCAAGTTCTTTGAAATGCTTGTGATCAAATGTTTCAGACTTCATAGCATTTCATATTTCACATGTTTCTGGATGTGAGATGGTCAATTAAACATTGTCTTGTGAGTGGGACTCTGTAAAATGAGTTATACTTAGTGTTAATTTCACAGTAAGGTTGCAGGCAAGCTTCAGGGTATGGAGTCTTCTGACGTGAGCAGAGTGGCCTATGGAGAAGTAATAAGAACAGAAATATTACTTCCTTGTTTTAATAGCTGAGTAGTATTGTGATAAGACATGGGTGGATGGCAGAGGAGGGAAACTCACCTTTTGAGTGGACTAGGGGAAGAGGATAGAGGGAAGAGAAAGGATGTGACCAGTAGGAGTTGAGTGAGGGGCCTTCAGTCAGGATATATAATGAATAAACTGTGAAAAAATTAAAAATAATTAATAAAAAAAAAAAAATAATTAGAAAAACAAAACCAGAGAGCAAAAATTTGAGTTCAGTCTGGGTAACTGCCCTTGCTCAAAAAAAAAAAAAAAAAAAAAAAAAAAAAAAAAAAAAAAAAAAAAGAAAGAAAGAAAGAAAAGATTAAGCATCTTACCATGGTCTTCCTTCTTGATTACCTTCCCTAGGTCTACAGATTTTAGTATGAGCATCCTATATTATATGTCTAATCCACTTATATGTGAGTATGTACCATGTGTGTCTTTTTGCTTCTGAGATACCTTACTCAGGATGATAATTTCTAGATCTCACCATTTGCCAGCAAATTTCATGATTTCTTAGTTTTTAATTTCTGAGTAGTATTCCATTGTGTAAATGTACCGCAATTTCTGTATCCATTCCTCAACTGAGGGACATCTGGGTTGTTTCCGGCTTCTGGCTATTGCAAGTAAAGCTGCCATGAACCTGGTTGAGGAAATATCCTAGTTGTATACTTGAGCATTTTTTGGATATATGCCTAGGCATGGTATAGCTGGATCTTGAGGTATCACTATTCCTAATTGTCTGAGAAATAACAGGAGTCTATCACAGAGGTCCTCTTAAAGACTCTACCCAGCAGGGTATCAAAACATATGCTGAGATTCAGAGCTAAACATTTTGCAGAGTGCAGGGAATGTTATGAAAGAAGGGGGAAATAGAAATATCTGGATGGAACAGGAGCTCCACAAGGAGAACAACAGAATCAAAAGATCTGGGCACAGGAGTCTTTTTGAGACTGATACACTAAACAAGGACCATGCATGGAGATAAATTAGAACCCCTACACAGAAATAGTCCAATGCATCTCTGTATCCAAGAGGGTTCCCAATAATAGTACTAGGGACCATCTCTGACATGAACTCATGGGCTAGTTCTTGGATGAGCTCCACCTGAGTGGGGAACAATCCTGCCAGTCCACAGAGAAATACAAAGAAGCCAGTCTTGATGAGACCTGATTGACTATAGTCAGACAGAAGGGGAGGAAGTCCTCCCCTATCACTGGACTGGGGGAGAGACATAGGAAAAGAAGAAGAAGGGAGGGTGAGATTGAGAGGGGATGGTGGAGGGGCTATAGCTGGGATACAAAGTGAATAAACTGTAATTATTAAAATAAAATTAAAAAGAAAAGAAAAATTTAAAAAATGTTTAATAAAAGAAAGGAGAATCAAAGATGGTGGTACCAAGAGGACAGTATTTGCACAGCAGCATAGCAGTGACTACACAGCAAGCAACAGACCAACCTCTGACCCCTAAAACAACAGCAATTGGGTTTCCAAGTTGAGAACAAACCCCACGAAGTGGGAAGTAATCGGGTCTTTTCTCAGGACACCCAGATAAACCATGGAAGAGTTTCTGGGTCCCTGCAGGCAATAGGTCACCAGCCCAGAGCCACATGACTGTGTGCTCTGGTCACCATCCCAGACTGTACTGTGGGCCCCACAACACCAGAGATTGGGATTTCCAGGCTATAGAAAACCCCATAGAGTAGGAAGCAAACAGAACTGACCTCAGGTCACCCAGAAAATCCCTGAAAAAGGTCTGGGCTCTAGAAGGTGCTCAGGCCAGAGAGCTGCTTGTATGCCCAAATCACTGTCCCACACAGAACTGTGGGCACCAAAGCACCAGGGACCAGGTTTCCTGTTGGGAGGAAACCCCATGGTGAAAGAAACACCAAGTCCAATCTCAGGGCATCCAGTGGAATTCCCCCACACTCCCCCAACAACTTATCATGAAAAGTTTTTGGGTTCCTTCAGATGCCCAGTCAGCAGCATAGAGCCACTTACCTGCTCCTGTGTGTTCTACTCAACCTCCTAGACTGAACTGTGGACCTGAAAACAGGACAGACTGGGTCATCCTGTTGGGAGGTAACCATAGGGTGGGGGAAACATCAGTTCCAAACTCAGGACAGCAGTTTAGGAAAAGTTTCTGGGTTCCCACAGGATCCAGGATCTAGCGTCCTGCTGCATGCATGACTGCTGCACTCACCTGCTGCTGATTACCGCTTGGGTACTGAGGCACAGAGCTCCAACCTCAGATCTACAGAAATCTGGGATCCACAGATCAACACTAGACAAAACAGTCCCAGCATGATTATTAAATCCCTAGCAGGGTGGCAGTTCTACCCTAGCTTCGCTCTAGCAACAGAGGAAACACTCTGTACGCCCTCAGGGACACAGAGCTAAAGTCAGGTTCACTGTTATCTGCAGTCTGTGGCCTGGAACACAAAATGAGTACCTGAAACCATTCAAGAAAAAGACTGGCAGGCATGAAGGTGCAGACTTGTAATTGGAGGACAAGAAGCTGAGAGAGGATGATGAGTTCCAGACAAACTTGGGCTTCATGTTTCCAACTGCTTGTCCCATCAAAACCCAGAGAACTGGACTGAAGATATGGCTCAGTAATTAAGACACATACTGCTCTTGCAGACGACTGTGTTAGGCTTCCCAGAACCTGTATCAGGTGGCTCACAACCACCTCTAGCTCTTGGGCATCTCTTACCCTCTTCTGGCCTTTGCCAGGCATGTATACCCACATGCACACAGATAAATTAAATCTACTTAAAAATTGAGAATGACAGACAGAGAGATATGGATGGGTGGACACAGCATGAGCTCGCCCTGCACTGGAGACTACTACTGTGCCTAAGACCTCTCACTGTGCCTGTCAAGCTGCTGTGCCCATCGACCTGCTGCAGCTCCTGCTAACCCTATGTCAAGTCCATCAAATCTTCTGCTACTTTCTCTGTTCATCACTGCACACTAGTTCACTCTTTTTTTTTTTTTTTTTTCTTTCTTGAGGTGTGGTCTCATATGCCCTTATCTCGGTCTGTAGCTGAGGGTGACCACAATCCTGAATAGTCTTTTGAGCTGTTGATCTTAGCCATTCTGATGGGTGTACGGTGAAATCTCAGGGTCATTTTGATTTGCATCTCTCTGATAAGTAAGGGCATTGAGCATTTTTAAGTGTTTCTCTGAGATATTCCTCTACAGAAAATTCTATGTTTAGCTCTGTCCCCATTTTTGATTGGATTACTTTTGATTTAAAATATTGTTTTTGAACAATTTTTGAACCACGTTTCTTTGAAAGAAATAACAGATTTTCACAACAATATGTGGGTGTATGTGTGTGTAATAGATATATGACAAAGATGATAGATAGACAGATGATAGATGTGAGATAGATGGCTAGATAACTGTAATAATATGTGTGCAACAATAGGAGGCATACTTGTATAAAACATCGTGATAGGCTAGGGTCAAATCGAAGGGGAGTAGGACCTAGCCTATCAGTGGACTAGGGGAGGGGCTTAGGCACAGAGGAGGGAAGGAGGGTGTGATTGGATGGATATGAGGGAGGGGGACACAGCCACAGTACAATTTGAATAAATTGTAATAAATGATAATAATAAACAGTAATGTAAAAAAGCATCGTGAAATTTATATTCATCTCCAAAGATTATGAATTCCTAATTCTTTTAAACTGTTAAAGGTCCATGTGAAAAAAGCAGCATTCAAAATCATTAAGTCTGTGAACCTTAGAGTAAAATACATGTAAAAATCACAGTAGATTTTAAAGATGAATGCACTGTACTGAGATATAGTCAGAAAGTTTCAAGCACAAAGAAGTCAGAAAGTTTTGAAGAGTGGAGAGGACTACACATGCTTATTAATATATAGTAAATTTTATATATTAATCCTAGAGACACAAAGAATTTTGACTGAAGAGATATTCTGTCAATTTTATAATAAAATATGTAGTATACATTGAACATATAATAATCATGGACAAATTATTCAAAATTAGAATGCCTGTCTTTAAAATGATTGTGTTTTGGTAACATTAAAAATTTTTAGCTCTTGCAAAGTGTTTAATTTCATTAACACATGTCATTATACAGTTCTAATTAAGATAACAAAATTCCACCAGACTGTAAAGTTCCTCATTAAGATATTCTACTGAATAATAGTGATATTAAAATTATGATATTTGTTTATGAGTCTCAGCATCTGCTTTGATACACTGCTAGGTAGAGTCTTTCCAAGGCCCTCTCTGGTAGGCTCCTGTCCTGTTTCTTGTTTTCTCCTACTTCCAATGTCCATCCCATTTGTCTTGCTAAGTGAGGACTGACCATCTTACTCCAGAACCTCTTCTTGTTTATCTCCTTTAGGTATACAGATTTTAGTATGTTTATCCTATCTTATAGGTCTACTACCCACTTATAAGTGAGTATATACTGTGTGTGTCTTTCTGCTGCTGGGATACCTCACTCAGGATGATCTTTTCTAGATTCCACCATTTGACTGCAGACTTCATGATTGCCTTGTTTTTAATTGCTGAGTAGTATTCCATTGTGTAAATATACCACAGTTTCTGTATCCTTCATCCTATGAGGGACATCAGGGCCATAACCAAACTTTGGGCAGAGTGTAGGGAATCATATGAAAGAAGGGGAAGTTAGTAAGACCTGGAGAGGATGGGAGCACCACAAGGACCAAATATATCTGGGCACAGGGGCCTTTCCTGAAACTTGACTCTCCAACCAAGGACTATGCATGGATATAACCTAGTACCCTTGCTCAGACATAGACCATGGCAGCTCAGCATCCAAGTGGTATCCTAGTAAGGGGAACAGGGACTGTCTCTGACATGAACTCAGTGGCAGACTCTTTGATCTTCTCCCCACCCCTGATGGAGGAGCAGCCTTGCTAGGCCACAGAGGAGGACTTTCAGCCAGTCCTAGTGAGACCTGATAAGCTAGGGTCAGGGGGAAGGGGACAAAGTCCTCCCCAATCAGTGGACATAGAGAGGGGCAGGGAGGAGATGAGAGAAGGAGGGTGGGATTGGGAGGGAATGAGGGATACAAAGTAAACAACATGTAATTAATATAAAAAATAAAAATTATTAAAAAATGACATTTGAATATTGGAAACAAAAACACATCAGAAGGAAATCTATATAATGGCACGTCATAACTAAACCCATTACTATTGAAAAGGACATGAATAGGTGTGATGAAAGTAATCAGGCCTTCTTAATAGTTGAAAGTAGTTAGGTCCCAGGGAGTGCAAATATCCAAAAATTCCAGTCCTAGACCTGCTCACCATGCATTATCGAAGAAATTCTGGTGATTAGAACCAAATAAGCAACAGAAAACCAAACATATAAAAAAATAGCATTCATAAAACATTTGTGAAATACTTCTTGTCCATCAAAGTAGCCATTCTCCTTGCTCCAACAAAAGGGACCTGAGGATCTCTATTGACCTGTGGCTCCTATCAGGATACCAACACCCATGGTGGCCTCCAGGTTACCTGAAGGGGAAGTACATGTACTTGTCACACATTTCAAAATGCACGTCTAGTTTCCTGTCCCTTCCCAAACATCCTTATCTCTCTTTGCACTATCCAAATCTTCTAAATATTCTAGAAATACCCTTTTTTTCCACTAATTAATTTATTAATTTTATATCTTCATAATAGGCCCCTCCCTTCTCGCCTCACAGTCCCCAAATCATTTTCCCCTCTTCCATTCCTTCTTTCTCATCAGAGACACACCCCTAAATGTACCAACCTACTCTGACACATCACATCAGGCAGGACTAAGAGCATCCTGTCTCACTAAGGACAGGCAAGACAGCACCACTAGGGGAAACAAAACTAATGGCAAGCAAGAGTCAAAGAAAGCTCTCAGTCCAATCGTTAGAGGACCCACATGTTGAGTAACCTGCACATCTGCTACATATACATGTAGAGGGACCTAGCTTCAGCTTGTGAATTTATGAAAGCACAGTTTGTCTCTGTGTAAGCTATCTCTACTTTTCTCTTAATAGTCTCCATTCTCTTCTAGGCAGTCTTGGTCATATCAAGTCTGCTTCTTTTGTTCTCTGCTCTTAACTCTTTCAGGTGCCTCTGAACATTTTCCCTCTCTGACCCATAATAAAAACATTCCCTCTAATAACGAAGTGGCTACCATTTTGCTTGTCTCTTTGCTGTCCCTGCTCATACAGTTTGAATATTTAAAGTACATATTTTATTAAGTGAATATTACTATGCCTAAATCATGTTACACCATTCAAGGAATATGTACTGAGAAGCCACATTTTTTTACTTGTGGAAGATTAAAGATACCTGTGAATAGAAGAGTCAAAGAGAGGCATCGGCAATGGTTGTCATCAAACACACCAGGCAGTAATGTAAAGGTATTTTATAAAATATTGTCAACTCAGTTTTATGATGAACTTGAAATTAAATGAGTATGACTGGAAAGTCATTCCTATCTAGTTGAATTCATGTTAAAATACTGACAAATAAATGTTTAAAACCATAATGTTGTTGTACTTTGGGCTGAAATCTGACCAGTTTCCAACAAATCTTTGTTGGCATAGTGGGGAAAATAACTAGATGAAACAGAAAGTAATCTCTCATAACTTAGGCTGATACTTTTGAAGAAACACAGATATCATTCTCTTGTATAGCTCAGAGCATACCTCTCTGACATGATAACTTTGTTTGGGGTAATGGTATTGACTATTTCTCACAGGAGTGGTTGTCATAAAGCAACTGTTAAGAATTAGTTCATTTGTTCTAGAGAAATCAAGACCAAAAACTTCCAGAAACCACTAGTCTATCAAGAAAATAATAATAGTAATTTTAAAATACCTTCAAAGTGGAGCCTGGAATAGAGAAACTCTCATTGAGCATGAAATTATACTTTTCTTTGCTGGTGCTAACCAAAAATGGCTACAGCAGTCTGTATACAAACCACTGAAGTGTAAACATTCTGTAGTAGTCGGGGATAAATCACTGTGATGTCAACATCCCAAGGCTCAGGCCATAACTAACAAAGTGACACATGCATTTCATTTCCTTCAAATTTTTGACTTTAAATCACTCTTTTTGATCAATTTTTGAAACACATGTTTTTAGAAGAAATAACATTTTCACAAACTTATGTGTGTGTCCCTGTGTGTATAATAAATATGTGATATAGATGATAAACAGATGATAGATGTTAGAGAGAAGGCTAGATAACTGTAATAATATGTGTGCAAGAATAGGAGGAATACTTGTATAAAACATCGTGATAGGCTATGGTCAAATAGAAAGAGAGTAGGACCTTTCCTATCAGTAGGCTAGGGGAGGGGCTTAGGAGCAGAAGAGGGAAGGAGGGTGTGATTGGATGGATATGAGGGAGGGGGACACAGACACAGTACAATTTGAATAAATTGTAATACATGACAATAAACAGTAATGTAAAAAAAGCATCGTGAAATTTGTTTTCATCTCCAAAGATTATGAATACCTAATAGCTTCAATAGCTTCAAACCTCATTATCACAAGTAAAACAGTGAATAGGTCATACAACTTGCTAAAAAGAAAAAAAAAAGGAGACTAGGCCACCAGTCTGCAATCAAAGGCATTAACCTGTTTTCCAGTAAAGCCACATTTTCCCAAGGTGTTACCTGATTAGTACTTGTAACTGAAAAGGAATGACAAGGCTTTGAAAGTCTTTATCAGTGATTCTCTAGACTTCAACACTAAAACACAGTGTTTACAGCTTCCTGAAAGCTAATTCTGGTGGACATGATACCTATTTCTCCTAATTTTACTTACAGAATACAGAGAAAAATTATTCCATTTTTTTAAAATACTGAATATTAGATTAAGTTCTGTGCTTTCCTTTCCTAAGGTAGAATGTACACCTTATGAAACTAAAACCTGCTTTACTTATGGAACTTTATTCACTACTTTTCTATGGTTTAACATTTGTCCTGGTTTGTTTCTCTGATGCTATGATAAACACTGATCAAAGCAACTTTGGAAAGGGTATATCTGGCTTATAATCCATTGAGGGAAGACAGGGCAAAAACTCTAAGCAGGGACTGAGGCAGAAACCATGAAAGAACAACACTCATTGGCTTGCTCAGTTACCTTTTTTATACAGCCCAGGCCCACCTGCAGGAATGGTACATCCACAATGGACTGGGCCCTTCTACATCAATTAGCAATTTTAAAAAATGCCTGTACCCCCCACCCCACCAATCTGATGGAAGCAATTCTTTAGTTTATATTCCTTCCCCTCAGGTGAGTCAACCTGAGTTAGCCATCATAATAGTGTACGGCTATTCAAAAAAACACAGAGCTGGAGATATAGCTCAGTGAGGTAGGAGGGTAAGAAGGGGGGAGAGAAAAGAGAGGGAGGGAAAAGAAAGAAAAAAATGTGTGTTTTCTAGGCACAATCCCTTATACAGGGGAAAAAAAGAAGGGAAGAAAGGAGGTAAAGAAGAAAGGAAAGGAAAGAAGAGGGCAAAACAAGGCCTCCTAATACTCCCCAACGTCCAGAACTGAGAATTGAACCTGGGGCCTCACTAGATAGGTGCTTCTGAGCTATGGCCACAGCCATTTTCCGATTTTTAATTTTTGTTTTGAGATTAAGTTGCCCAGTCAGGCCTTGAACTCATTCTGGAATTCACAAAAGCCTAGAACTTGCCATCTTCAGGCATCTGCCATCCAAAGATCTGGGATTATAGACATGTACCACCAGGCTAAACAAAGAAATTATTTTTATGAAAGAAAGAAAAAATGATTCAAACAAAGAAGACCATATGAAGAGAGGATCAAAAATAGAATTATGGTGGCATAAATGACAGAACACTGGGGACCACCAGAAACTAGAAGAGATGAATATTCTTCCAAGAAGCCTTCAAAGGAGGTTATCTCCTGACACCTGAATTTCAGAGCCACCCACCAAAATTATGCAAGAATAACCACCTGTTGTTTTAAGCCCCAAAATTTATGATACTTTGTTATAGCAGCCCCAATGCTTGAAAACTAACTTGTAACTATTATGTAATACATTATTTAAGAAATGAAATTAAGCCTGGTGGTGATGGCCTTTAATTCCAGAATTAAGGAGGCAGAAGCCAGCAGACCTGAGTTCCAGGACAATCAGGACTACACAGAGAAACCCTATCTAAAATTCGGAAACACAAAAAGTGAAAATAAAATAAACTGGAAGAGAGGGAGATAAAACATTAAAAAAAATAAAGATCAGAAGCTGGGCATCTTGGTGCAAGCCCATAATTTTAGCAAATCAGGTAGGCGGAGGCAGGCAGATATCTGTGAGTTCTAGGCAAGCCTGGTCTACAAAGTGAGTCCAGGACAGCCAAAGCTACACAGAGAAACCCTGTCTCAAAAAATTACTTCATTTGTATTTTCCTCTTAAAATGTAAAGTTTGCAAGTCCTGGTGGCACTGCCTATTGAATTACAGGGCAGATTAGGCTACAGAGATCCTGTCAAAAAAAAAAAAGGAAGGAAGGAAGGAAGGAAGGAAGGAAGGAAGGAAGGAAGGAAGGAAGGGAAGAAGGGAGGGAGGAAGGAAGGAAGGAAGGAAGGAAGCAAGGAAAGAAGGAAAGAAAGAAAAAAGCCAGACCACACTAGTACATGGAGCTGGTCTTTTTAAGTTTTAATAAAATACTTTCAAAGTTTTCCAAACATATATATTCATACCTATCACAATAAGATTTCTCACATGGGGGGGTGTTTAACCCCAATTCTTATCATTTCTTCTACCAACATTCTGCAATTTGTTTAATAAAACAACAATCAACTAAGACAATCCAGAGCTAAAAATGATTCTATATGCCAGGTAGTGATGGCACATGCCTTTAATCCGAGGCTCGGGAGGAAGAGACAGGCAGATCTTTGAGTCTGAGAACAGTCTCGATTTACAGAGAAAGTTCCACCATAGTCAGGGATACAAGGAGTAACCCTGTCTTAATGAAAAAAAAAAAAAAAAAAAAAAAAAAAAAAAAAAAAAAAAAAAAAGAAAAAGAAAAAAGGGAAAAACCCTGTATAAATTCTCAAAAGAGTACATCATTCACTAGAGTAAACTTGCAGTTCATGAATTGCTGTTCAATGATGGAGTTAAATACTCACAAGAAAAAATGGGAGGCCACAGGAAGGAGGGAGACTTTACAGTCTCCTTCTTATCTGTACATTGCATATAAGTAGATCATTTATCTTTACATTCAACCACAAATTTCTTCAATAACTGCTTCTTTCAGTGATGCCCTCAATTGGTTACACATGACACTGAAAAACATTCCTTCACTATCTATGTCCCTGAATCCTGATAACCCATCCTGTCACCTTGTACCTGTTTTGCCAGCATGAAATTGAAAACTCAGATTTATTGTGCTTTAAACATATAACGTTATTATTTATCATGTTAAAAACAAAGAAAAACAAAACACAGAGCAGCTACCTAGATCTGCTATGGCAACCCTACTGTCAGTCATTAGTTATCCAGGATCTTTCTAGCTCTTTGCTCTGTTACTCCTACCGAACATGGCTGCTACATCTCCAGTCCTTTGCTTGCTTGCTTGCTTGCTTGGTTTGGACTTTTATGTGTGGGTTTCCTGGCTGTCCTGAAATTACAGCTATAGACCAGGCTTGCTTTTAATGCAGAGATCCAAATGCCTCTACTTCACTTCCCAAACTCTGGGATTAAAGGCCTGAACCACCACCACCCAGCTGATCTCCAGTCTCAGCTAAACAAAAGCTGGGAATGCACACCGTTACCTCCTTAAACACATTTGAAACATTGTATTAATCATTCCATTTATATTCAACTAATCCAGTCATAGTCACATGATTATAGCTGTTAAAAATTAAAGAGAGTTGGAGATGGGTCAGTGATTAAGAGTACTGACTCTTCACCAGATTGTGCACACCTTAAATCCCAGCACTTGGGAGGCAGAGGCAGGCTGATCGCTGTGAGTCTGAGGCCAGCCTGGTCTACAGAGTTCCAGAACAGCCATGGCTACACACAGAGTGAAACCCTGTCTTGACAACTCCCACCCCACAACTTAAAGAAGAAAATAAACAAATCTAAAAAATGTGTTTTAATTTGAAAACAGTCTTTCTCTTCTGCACAGCCATATAACTAGACAAAAATTAGGGCTCATATCACCCACAAGAAAAATAATATCTATTGGGGAGAGTTGAATGTCTTTTCCAAATTTACCAAATCCATTTGCCGCTCCTCTTCTTTCATCCCCTAAGCAATGGTGTATCCCAAAGCCTGGGCCCTGGTCATTTATTCCTATCTCTGTGACAACATTCTGAGGACATCTACACAAATGTAATAGCTCAATCTGCCTTAATGATTTCCAGATCTTCATGATTATTCTCTATTTGCCCTATCTTTTCACACATGGATGGTGATGTTTACAATTTGGGTCATGAGGTGGCTGTTACCATCTTAATGAAAGCAGCTAAGATTACCCACAAAAGAGTCATGGGAGCATCACAAGATCCTCAAGTGAAATTACAACCACTTCTCTGTACCCGCATGAAATTCTACTCAGTTAGGCCTTCTTGCTGCCTGACAAAAAAAAACTGGCTATTGATAACTGGCAAATAAATCTCTAATCGTCACCTGTCTTTACTCCTGGCTCATGTATTTGAACACCCAAATAACAGTTCTATCTTGATTAAAAACAATCATATTTAAAACATCCAAAATTAAACTCAGTTATTTCTCCCTTTGCTTGAATTTATATCCCAATTACCCAGGTTAGAATCTTTGTTACTCTCAACCACTTTTCCTACTTCAACCCTGACATTAATTTATCATGAAGCTTTACTAATTTCAGCTTTCTAACTCTAGCATCCACACCATTATTTCCACAGCAAGTACTCCTGAGTTTCCTCACACAGGTCTTTCTGTGTGTAGCTCACTGCCACTAGAGTCACAATTTTGTTAATTCTTATTTCTTAAGAACTCTCATTTTCAAAGCCAGAGAGATAGATCAGCAGGTGTTTGCAGCCATGCCTGATGATCCAAGATGCTTTGTAAGAGAGAACACACTCCAGCAAGTTGTCCTCTCACCTCTAGACATATGCCGTGGTTTACACACACATAAACATTCAGTCTCAAAATACAGTATTTTACTTATGGAAGAACATACTTTTGCTTATGTCACGTGCAATATACAGCTTAATAGTTGCAAACCATTTTGAATACTTTTTCTAATATACTGAAGCCAAAAGATTTTTAAAATATACAAGACTTCAAGTGATTATAAATGTAAATTAATATAGTTTAATAAAATTTATATAAAGAATTTTGCCAGCAAATAATTTTTGCCTGTGCCATTTCTTAAAACTTAGGACCTTGCACATGTTAGAGAAGAGCTCTGTTACTAAACTACATCCCCAGCTGGATGGGTTATTTCTAAAACAGTAGAGCAAAAAATAAACATGAAGGAATATAAAAAAATAAGTCATCACTCAACTTAGACAAATCTCAATAAAACTAAAACAAAGTAACAGTAAGAAAAGTAAAGGCAATTAAATAAGTAACTTTGTCTTTTAGAGACAAATTACACTTCCTAATTATTCCACCATCATCCAAATATAAAGTAAAATGAGGGTTTTTTAGGGGGGGGGATGTATGTGGGTATATGAGTGAAGAGAACACAGGTGGACATGGTGTCTTCTTCCATTAATGTCCACCTTATGTCCTCACAGAACTTGAAGCACACTGATTCAGCTAAACTATGTGGCCAGGAATCTCCAGGAGTCTCTGCCTCCCCAGCCCTTGGGTTACAGATGCTGTGCATCACTGAGCTATTTTTATATGGGCACTAGGGATTAGGCCCTCATTACACAACAACTACTTACTTTACCAAATGAGCCATCTCACTATGCCCCCAAAAATATAGTTTTAAATAATGAATTATCAAGCTGTCATAAAAATCAGTGATTTTAAAGCTTTGTCCTTGTAAATAATAACATTAGCATAAAAAAACACAAAACTGAAAGCAGTAAGTATTCAATAGTAATAAAGTCAATGAAGCTGATCCTCAGAAATATGATTCTATCATTAAAAAGTATGTTTTTCCAAAATTGTATAGACAAAGAACTTCCTTATCTCATCAATGTCGTGGAAAAATCAAGATATTTAAAGTACATGTTATCTTCTTTACGGTTTCTAGACTCTTTTTTTTCAAGAAAACATTTTTTTTTTGTGTGTGTGTGTGTGTGTAGCCTTGGCTGTCCTAGACTCGCTTTGTAGGCCAGGCTGGCTTTGAACTCTCAGAGATCCACTCGCCTCTGCCTCTCTGAGTGCTGGGAATAATGGTGGGTTCCTGGAGTTTTTATGTTGATAAAGTTGTAGATTTACCAACAGTGAAAGGAATAAGAGACACCTTGGATCCTTTACCACGTTAACTTCAGCAGACAAGCTGCATCCTTACAGTGCAGTATCACTGTTAGGATGCTGGTATCATATAAGAAGCCACCATTCTTATTCAGATTTCCCCATTTCATGTGTGTGTACACACAAGCCCACACCTTTAATTGCAGCACTTGGAAAGCAGAAACAAGTGGGACTCTATGAGTGTCAGTGTCATCTATATAGATAATTCAAGTACATCTAGGACTACATAATAAGACCTTGTCTCAGAAAAAGGTAATAGAAAAAAAAAAAAAAAAAAAAAAAAAAAAAAGAAAGGAAAAAAAATATAACTGAAAAAATATGTAACAGCAAAACGGTTCCACAGAAAAAGGCACTTGCTGTCAGGCCTCGTGACTTAAGTTTAATTGCAGGAACCCACATGCAGGCTGTGGCAGCACTGGACTCTCTGTGCTTCCTTTCCTGGAGGACTGGCCTCAGCATCACCCTTCCTCAGGATGCAGCGCACAAGTCTATCCCTAGGGCCACTGCACAATGCGCCCCCGCCTCCCAACCCCGGAGGCAGGAGGGCGGAGTCCCGGGTACCAGCAGCCTCCAGAGAAGCTCTTGGCAGAACCTGGCCAGGCTCTCACTCCCGATCCGCGCCCAGCCTTGCTCCACAACCTCCGTCCTGCAGGTCCCTCACACACGCCCACAGCCAGCCAGGGTCAACCGCTCCGCGATGGCCGACACCCGTGAACCCGCCGCTCCTCCACCGCGAGACCCAACGCTCTCTCCTTCCTGCCTCCCAGCCGGGATGCCAGGCCCAGCACCACCTAGCCCACTGGAGGCTGCTGGGGGCGGAGGCAGAGTTGGGCTGCATGTTCCCTGTTTATGTTGTGCAGATGGGCCCTCCCTAAACTTTATTCTCCTGGGGGGGGAAAAGTCTTTCTTCCAAAGGCTCTCCCTTTTGCTTTAGGGGGATTCCTGGGCTTGGGACAGTTACCTTGGGCTTTCCTCTGAGTGCCTTGGAAAGTTTACACTTCTCTGCAGCCTCCCTGGGGCAGCAGGGAGGACATCCTCCTGCCCTCGGCTGGAAGCTTGGAATTTTTTGTCTCAAAGTTTTGGTAGCTGAACAGGTATTTTCCTGTTTATGTTGTCAAATGCGCTCAAGGGGTCTTTGTCCAGTCTAGAGATTATCTGAGTGATTGAGTTTATTTTTGGGGTTATTTTATTTTAAAAACAGGGCATTTTATTCACTTTCCTCCTGAAAATGTCCCTCCTCCTCTCCCAGGAAACCCCTCCTCCCCTTTAATTGCTTTTTTTTGTCCACTGATAGGCTCTGGTCATTGAAACTGGTGTTGACTTTCAGGTCTCTACTATAAAAGTGCAATTGAATAAATCAAAGGGCTCTTAGGCCTTCAGAGATTATCCAAGACAGTCCCTGTTCCCAAAATATCCACTACTGATGTCAAATTTGGCTGGCACAACACTTGGATGAGTTTACTTTTTCACTTCTTAAAATGATCATGAAGTTTTAGTAGTTGAATATGTATGCAAATTAAGACTGACGTTTTCAAAACCAGTGGTTTATAAATTATCTTTGTGAGGACATCATTCACTGAGGGGTTTGATCTTTAATATATTGTATATAGTAGATGCCAATGTGCTTAGTGCAACACATACACCCTCTGCAAATGACTAGCAGAAAGCTAGTGACTAGAGCTGTGAACTCAGAGTCCAAAGGGTCTCAGTTCCGCTGCTCTGACTGACTAGTTCTCTTTTTATGGGCCAGTGTTTCCCTTCCAGATTCCATTCTGGGAATTGAACTTGGGGTTTTATACATGCTAGGAAAGCCTTGTACCATCAAGCTATATTCCCAGTGACAGGGCAGACTTTTTCAGCAGGGGTCTGAGTGGGTTGTGCTGGGCCATGCTAGAAGAATTGAAACTGAGGGGGTTCTGTAACTCAGGACCTCCTTTGTAAATAGCTGCTAGTCGGATGGAAGAGTTAGCATAACTGAAGTGATGAAGAGTAGGTTGGTTTTCAAAATTACTAAAGCAAACAAAACTGCCACCACACCTAGACATTTTCCCAGTCATGTCCCTGGGAGCTCTTCCTCTTTTTTTTCAGTAAAGAGTAATCTCACTTCCTCCAGAGACAGCCCGTTCCACAGCTTAACAGCCAGCCCTCTTAGAAAGTCCTTCTTTATGAATTCAGAGTTGTCCCCCTGTAACTGCCGTCGTGTTCTCTTAAGCTACCAGAAGGGGAGGGACACCACATGACTGTGCGTAATTTTTAAAATTATTACTGTATGATCCCCCCCCCAATTTTACCTTCTCCCAACCCGTAACAAAGGAGACTGAGAGATGTATTGGAAATTTCCCTGTTACATCACCACATCTCAGAACACTCAGTTGCCTAAACAAGAATCTTAATGACTGCCTTAATACTGGCCTTTCTCTCAACCCCACATTCATCTTTCAGTCCTGTTGCTCCTACTTCCCACATGTCCATTTCACACTCACATCATTGTCATTTCCCATCTTGATAGTTTATAATACCTTCCTTTTACCTGTTCATTTTTCCATTATGTAAAAAATTTTTTAAGATCAGGTTTTACATATCTCAGGCTAGCCTCACAAATGCCAAGCACATAAAGATGATGTTGAGCTTCTGATGCCCCTGACTGCACCTCCTTATTGGGATTACAAGTGTGTACAAAATACAAGGTTTCATGGATGCAAGGCAAGCACTTTACCAACTGAGCTACATTCCAAACCCTTATATAGAAAACCTAAAGACAAAAAGCAAGATATTGACCCAGTCTTAAAATTAAGTCTGTAATCCTGGAACAGTAGCACACAGTAGTAGTAGTGCTGTGAGCCCAGCACTCAGAAGCAGAGGCAGGTGGGTCACTGTGAGTTCAGGGCCAGCCTTTTCTACACAGAAAAGCCCTGTTTTGAGAAAAAAAAGTTTGTGTACCAAGCACACATTTTCAGTTTGAACTATGTTTGGGGTACAGGAAAGAGAAATCCAGAGATGGCTGACAGACTGTGTGTTAGACCATTGTGTCTTGACATTTTTTTTTCAAAGTACCTGGGACTGCAGTGGTCACAGTGGTACTGTGAGGCTTTGCAGGCTGTTCTTATATAGATTGAACTGTTTGGTAAACAGGCCTTGGCTACATAATTTGCAGAGTCCAGTGCAAAACAAAAGTGAAGGGTCCCTTGTTCAAAAGATAACGATTTCAAAAGCTTTAGCAGAGCATTAGAACAAAGGTGGGCTCCTCTGAGTGCAGATCCCTAGCACCTGAACATGGTGTGTTTCCACAAAGCTGACCCTGTTGGTGCAGTGTGTGTGCATGCTGGAGTGGAGAAGGGGGTGTGGTTGCTAGGAATTGAGCTCAGGACCTTTAGAAAAGTAGCTAGTGTTTTTAACCTCTGAGCCATCTCTCCGGCCCATTTTTTTTTTTTTTTTTTGATTTTGATTTTTATGTCTATGAGTTCTCTACATGCATATACACCTGCATGCCAGAAGAGGGCATCAGATCCCAGTATAGGTGGTTGTGAACCACAATGTGGTTGCCAGGAATTGAACTGAGGTCCTCTGGAAGGACAGCCAGTTCTATTAGCCTCCAAGTCATCTCTCCAGCCCCAATATTCTGCTTTGGTTGTTTGGTATTTTGGAGATAACAACGGAACTAGAACCACCTTGTGCATGCTTAGCACATGATTTACCACTGAGCTACATACCCCAGCCTCAAAACAATCTCTAGTTGTTCTAGTCTTGTCATTATTGTTGAGATGATCTCACTACATAGCCCAAGTTCACCATCCTTCTGCCCCAACCTCCTGAGATCCAGGATTACAGAAGTGTACCATTACACCCAACACTCAAAACTATTATTTGTAATGTGTGTGTGTGTGTGTGTGTGTGTGTGTGTGTGTGTGAATGTTTTCAGCTTTTAGGAACTTTATTTTCCTTCCACCTTTTCTGTTTGCACAGGTTTCTGCAGAGGAGCTCAGGATCACTCAGGAGTGGCTCCAAACCAAATCAGTGGCCTATGCTGTGGGAGCTGTTCACCAGTTCTCAGTGTCTGGCTAGACACTCCAGTCTTCAGTAGTGAATTTCTGGATGGGTTCCGAGGGGACCTGCATGCCCTCAGACCAGTCTGCCACCTTGGGCAGAAGCTGGTGCAGTCCATTCACTCTGGAATGCCTCCTTGGTCACGGCCTTCTCAGCAGCAGCCTGCGCCTCTTTCTCAGTCTCCTCTGGGTCTATGTAGAAGTAACGATAAAGCGTAACCTCCCATGACTGCTCACAGGAGATAGTGCCATGCATGAGGAGTACTTCCTGAGCCAGCATCCACCACATCAGGCCCACTGAGTGAACTCCCTTATTGTTGCATGGATGGCAATGTCCACATTGTGCAGAGAATTTGTGTTGCACTGAGTGATGGTGGGCAGGTTGACCTAAGCGGCCTCTGTGAGGGGCTGGTTTCAGCCCTGGGATCAGTTACCACTAGAAGCCATGGCTCCCTGAAAGCTGCTTGCATCTGGTTAGTGAAGGTCCCAGGTGTGAAGGGGACAGCAATTAGAGTGGCTACAGTGGCAGTGGCAAACTACAGCACAGCTTGCTCACCAGTGTTCCTGGAGAATATGACACTGAAATCAGCAAGGTTCTCAATGGCAACAATAGCCTGAGCTGCAAGCAACAGGTCCTCTTCAGATTTATGATGTAGATACCATCACTCTTCCTATGGTAGATGCATTGTTCCATCTGAAAGTCAAGGTTGG
>JAEOAE010001007.1:0-12500 GCA_036365155.1 Meriones psammophilus
TCACTGTATCAGGACAGGAGTCCTAAGCCCGCCCACCTGCGGCCAATTTGGAGTCACCAGGCCACGCCCTCCCGTGGCCATTTTGCCTGAAGCGGTAGCCAATGGGCCCGCTCTGCAGTCTCAGCCACGCCCTCAGCAGCCATTTTCTTCCCACCCTGGCCCCACGCCCTCGCGGCCATTTTCCCCAGGGCGGTGTACAATGGACGGCTCCGCAGTCTCAGCCACGCCCTCCCACGGCCCGCCATCTTGAGGCCCACTCGGGCCCGCCCATCCCGTCCCGACCACGCCCGAGGCGCGTGGAAATAGAGGGCAGCGGTAGAGAATCTGTTTGTGCGGGGGGAGAGGCGGGGAGGAGGGCTGGGGAGGGCGGGGGGCGGGGGGAGGAGGGCGCTCAGTCCTCATGAGGCTCCCAGGCTCTGGCCCCGGGGACGCTCTGCTGCTCAGCGGACCTCTGCGGGAAGGACGGGGTCAGCGAAGGCGGGGCGGCCAGGCGTGGCTGTGGCGCGGAGGCGCGGGCGGCTGCGCTGGGAGGAGCCTGGCGCCGCAGAGCGAATGGGCTCGGCCAGGCCACGCCCACCGCTCCTAGACACGCCCACCGCCCACCTCGGCCAATGGACGGCTCCGCGGGCCCGAGCCACGCCCTCCCGCCACCATTTTGGTTTCCCGGGGCCCAACGAACAGCTAAGCAATCCCAAACCACGCCCTCTTATGGCCATTTCGTTTTAGGCCACGCCCACTGACGGCCGCGGCCAATGACAGCGCGGCTATCGCGAGCCATGCCCTCCCGCGGCCATTTTGACTTCCCCGGGGCCTAATGAACAGCTAAGTGATACCAAGCCACGCCCTCCGGCGGCCATTGTAGTTTAGGCCACGCCCACCGTTGGCCGCGGCCAATGGACGGCTCCGTGGGCCCCAGCCACGCCCACTCGCTGCCATTTTGGTGGCGGCCATGGCTCTAGGGCGTGGCTTTGTCCTGCGGGGTGTGGTCAGGGCCCTGTGGGCGTGGTCTAAGCTCCATCCAGGGATGCAGCCAGCATCCCGGGCCTGGTCCCTGCCCTGGGGCTGTGTCCATCCCCTGTGGGCGGGGCCAGGTCCCTGTGGGCGTGGTCTAAGCTCCATCCAGGGATGCAGCCAGCATCCCTGTCCTGGTCCCTGCCCTGGGGACGTGTCCATCCCCTGAGGGCGGGGTCAGGGCTTTGTGGGCGGGGTCTCTGCCCTGTGGGCGTGGTCTAAGCTCCATCCAGGGATGCAGCCAGCATCCCTGTCCTGGTCCCTGCCCTGGGGACGTGTCCATCCCCTGAGGGCGGGGTCTCTGCCCTGTGGGCGTGGTCCCAGCGCTGTGGGCATGTCCCATCCCCCTGCCCCGCCCCCGGGACCCCCAGCCCCGCCCCCGCCCGCACCGTTGGGCTCCAGGTCCATCTCCTCGTCCTCCTCGTCCTCGCCCAGCGCGATCTCCTCGGGGTTGGCCTGCTGCGCCAGCTCCGCCAGCTCCTCGCGGGACGCGTCGCTCCTGGGGGCGGGGGTGGGGGGCCTCGGTGACCGTCAGGGCCGTCACGGGGAGCCTCGCTGTCCCCCACGGCCACCGTGTCCACCCCCGGGGTCCCTCGGTGTCCCCCACGGCCATCGTGTCCACCCCCGGGGTCCCTCGGTGTCCCCCACGGCCATCGTGTCCACCCTCAAGGTCCCTCAGTGCCATCGTGTCCCCCCATGGTCCCTCACTGTCCCCCACGGCCATCGTGTCCTCCAATGGTTCCCTCAGTGTCCCCCAGGGCCATCGTGTCCTCCCTGGGGTCCCTCAGTGTCCCCAACGGCCATCCTGTCCTCCCTGGGGTCCCTCACTGTCCCCCACGGCCATCGTGTCCACCCCTAGGTCCCTCGGTGTCCCCCACGGCCATCGTGTCCAACCCGGGGTCCCCCACTCACTGTCCTCACTGTCCTTGCATCCTGTCCTCTCCTTTCCCGTTGTGCTCCCTTTCCCTCGTCCCCCGCATCCTCCCTGTCTCACTGTCCCTCCGTCCTCAATGTCCCCTGTCCTCCCCATCCTCCCTGTCCCTTGTCCTCCCTGTCCTCCCCATCCTCCCTGTCTTCACTGTCCCTTGTCCTCCCTGTCCTCCCCATCCTCCCTGTCTTCACTGTCCCTTGTCCTCCCTGTCCTCCCCGTCCTCCCTATTTTCACTGTCCCTTGTCCTCCCTGTCTTCCCCGTCCTCCCTATTTTCACTGTCCCTTGTCCTCCCTGTCCTCCCCGTCCCAGCTCGTGTCCCCCATCGTCCCGTCCTCCCTGTCGGAGGTCCTCCCCATCCCCATCCTCCCCCGTCCTCCCGTTCTCCCGTCCTCGTCTCCCGTCCTCCCTCCCTGGCTCTGACCCCCATCCCCCGTCCTCCCCATCCCCCGTCCTCCCGTCCTCCCGTCCCCATCCTCCCCCCGTCCTCCCCATCCTCCCCCGTCCTCCCCGTCCCCCATCCTCCCCATCCTCCCCCCGTCCCCATCCTCCCCATCCTCCCCGTCCCCCGTCCCCCCGTCCTCCCATCCTCCCCGTCCTCCCGTCCCCCCATCCCTCCGTCCTCCGTCCTCCCCGTGCTCCCCGCCCGTGCTCACCGCACGAAGAGGATCTTGCTCTGGGCCCGCGGCTGGTCGCGCTCGGCCTCGGCCGCCAGCTGCTCCGCGCGCTGCTCCAGCAGCTTCATGTCGTCCAGGCCGCTCTGCCCCGGGGCCAGGTCCGACACTGCGGAGGGCCGGCGGGGGAGGCAGAGGGGCGAAGGAGGCGAGTCCCAGGGCGGGAGGGAGGGCGGGAGGCAGGGGGCAGGGCAGCGGGTCAAGACAGGGAGGGAGGATGGGGTCAAGAGGCCAGGGAGGGAGAGGGGAGGGCGGGGGCGGGGGTCAGAGCCAGGAAGGGAGGGCCGGGGGGGGACAACAAGGGACAGAAGGAGGGAAGAAGGAGGGAAGGAAGGAGAGGGGGAAGGAAGGAGGAAGGAGGGAGGAGGAAGGAAGGAAGGAAGGAAGGAGGGAGGAAGGAAGGAGGGAGGGAAGGAAGGAGGGAGGAAGGAAGGAGGGAGGGAAGGAAGGAAGGAAGGATGGATGGAAGGAAGGAAGGAAGGAGGAAGGAAGGGAAGGAGGAAGGAGGAGGGAAGGGAAGGAAGGAAGGAGGAAGGAAGGAAGGAGGGAGGAGGGAGGGAAGGAAGGAGAGGAGGGAGGAAGGAAGGAGGGAAGGAAGGAGGAGGAAGGAAGGAAGGAGGGGAAGGAGGAAGGAAGGAAGGAAGGAAGGAAGGAAGGAAGGAGGGAAGGGAGGAGGAAGGAAGGAAGGAGGGAGGGGAAGGAAGGAGGAGGAAGGAAGGAGGAAGGAAGGAAGGAGGGAGGGAAGGAAGGGAGGGAGGAGGAGGGAGGAGGGGAGGAGGGAGGAAGGAGGAAGGAAGGAGGAAGGAGGGAGGAAGGAGGGAGGGGAAGGAGGGGAAGGAAGGAAGGAAGGAGGGGAAGGAAGGAAGGAAGGGGAGGGGAAGGGGGAGGAAGGAGGGAAGGAAGGAGGGAAGGAGGAGGGAAGGAAGGAAGGAGGAGGAAGGAAGGAGGGGAAGGAAGGAGGGAGGGAGGGGAAGGAAGGAAGGGAAGGAGGAAGGGAGGAGGAAGGAGGGAAGGAAGGAAGGAGGAAGGAAGGAGGGAAGGAAGGAAGGAAGGAAGGAGGAAGGAAGGAAGGAGGAAGGGAAGGAAGGAAGGAAGGAAGGAAGGAAGGAGGGAAGAAGGAAGGAGGGAGGAGGGGAGGGAGGAGGAAGGAAGCCCATCCCTCGAGGCCCTTACCGCCCTCTGCCCGCCCGCCTAGCCCTGCCCTCTGCCCCAGGCCCGCCCTCTGCCCCGGCCCGCCCCCCCTCCTCAGCCCCACCCCGGCCCCGCCCTCACGGTGCCGTGGCGCTGCCCGACACCTTGAGCATCTGCGGCGCCATGAAGTTGACCTGGGTGTTGTGGGTGGCCTGGGCGGCTCGGCGCCAGCGCCAGCATCGCGGATCGTGTCCTCGTTCCCGTGCGGACCTCAGTCCTTCACGTCTGCCAGAAGGCGCCCGTGGTCTGCGGGGCGGTGCTCCCTCAGTGCTCCCCCAACGTGCTCCCTCCTCCTTCCTTCTCCTCTCCTCCCCCTCCTTCCTTCCTTCCTCCTCCACTTCCATCTCCTCCTCCTCCTCCTCCTTCTCCTCCTTCTCCTCCTCCTCCTCTCCTCCTCCTCCCCCTCCTCCTCCTCCCCCTCCTCCTCCTCCTCTTCCTCCTCCTCCCCTCCTCCTCTCCTCCTCCTCCCCCCTTCTCCCAGTCCTCCCCCACCTCCCAGTCCTCCTTCTCCTCCTCCTCCTCCTCCTCTTCCTTCCCCTCCTCCCTCCTCCTCCTCCTCCTCCTCCTCCTCCTCCTCCTCCTCCTCCCTCTCCTCCTCCTCCCCCTCTTCCTTCTCCTCCTCCTTCTCCTCCTCCTCCTCCTCCTCCTCCTTCTCCTCCTTCTCCTCCTTCTCTTCCTCCTCCTCCTCCCCCTCCTCGTCCCTTCTCCTCCTCCTCCTCCTCCTCCCCTCCCCCTCCTCCCCCTCCTTGTGCTCCTTCTCCTCCTCTTCCTCCTCCTCCCCTCCCGTGCTCCCCTGGTGCTCCCCGTGCTCCCTCACCCCCCTCGCTCCCTCCCGAGCAGAAGCTGTACCGCTTCCTCTCCCCAGTCGATCTCCTCCTCCTTTGCCTCCATGTCGCGTGCGCAGGCACATCCGTGCTCCCTCGTCCGAAGGACCTGCGGGGGTCGCAGCGGGGTCAGGGTCCAGCGTGAGTCCAGACAGGTCAGGGGTCCTCCCGGTCTCACACAGCATCCCGGTGGGGTCATGGGGTCGCTCCCGTGTCCCTCACCAGGGTCACATGGGATCATGGGAGGTCACACTGGGTCACATGAGGTCTGCAGGGGTCATGGGGTCACATAGGGTCCTGAGGAGTCACAATTACAGGGGTGTCCACGAAGTCACATGGGCACATGGCGTCCTGCATGGGGGGACATGAGGGGTCATACAGGGTCACGAGGAGTCACACAGGGTCCGGGGATCACGACAGGGTCACACAGGGTTACACAGGTTCACGGGGTCACATGGGATTACGGGGTCACATGGGTCATGGGAAGTCTGCAGGGGTCAGTGGTGGGGTCACACAGGGTCATGGGGAGGACACTGCGGGGACATGGGGTCACACACAGTCACATGGAGTCACACAGGTCATACAGGGTCACATGGGGTCATGAGGGAGTCACACAGGGTCATGGGGTCACAGCGAGGTCGGGCGTCACACAGGTTCATATGGGGTCGCGTAAAGTCACCACGGTCACACCAGGTCATGGGAGTCCCATGGGGTCATGGGGTCACACAGGATCTGGGAGTCTGCAGGGGTCAGGCGGGGCACATGGGAGGGGGCGCCCCGTCCTCCCCGTCCCTCCATATTGTCCTCCTTGACTCCTGCCCCGTCCTCCTCCCCCATTCTCCGTGCTCCCCACCCTCCTCCCGCTCCCGTGCTCCCGCCTCCTCCCCTTCCCCCTCCCGTGCTCCCGCCCTCTCCCCCAGCTCCCCCGCTCCTCCCTGCTCCCGCCCTCCTCCCCACTCCCGCGCTCCCCTGCTCCCCGCCCTCCTCCCCCCGCTCCCCGCCCTCCTCCTCCCCGCTCCCCGTGCTCCCCCCACCTCGATGGCCTTCTGGTAGATGGGGCGCGTGTGCGTGACGCCGTAGATCTCGGCGCGGCGGCGGTGTAGATGTTGAACATGTCGGCGCTGCTGCTGGCTCCGCCAGCGTGGCGGCGCTCATTGCGCGACCATGGCGTGGCGGGCCAGGCCTCCTCCTCAAGCGTGGCGTACAGCGGGTACAGGGGCTGCGCGGGTCCCCAAAAAACTGGGAAAACATCGACAACATGTGAAAACATGTGACAACATCGACAACATACAATAACATCCCGACACCCAGCCAGGCCCTCCTCCCTCAAGCGGCGTACAGCAGGTACAGGGCTGCGGGGTCCCCAAACACGCCACAACATGGAAAAACATCCGACAACATGTGAAACATGTGACAACATCGACAACATACAATCCTCCCCGACACCCAGCCAGGCCCCACTCCTCCTCCCGCGCGTACAGCAGGTACAGGGCTGCGGGGTCCCAAAACATGGGAAAACATCGACAACATCGACAACATACGACAACATACAATAACATACGACACCCAGCCAGGCCCCACTCCTCCGTAGATGGCGGCGTACAGCAGTACAGGGCTGCGGGGCGTAGTCATCGATCGCCAAAACATGTAAGCGTGAAAACATCGACAACATCTGACGACATACAATAACACACAACACCCAGCCAGGCCCCCTCCTCCTCCAGGCGCGTACAGCAGGTACAGCAGGTACAGGGCTGCGGGGTCTCCAAACACCAAAACGGCGTCATGTGGCGTGAAAACTTGCAACAACATACAACAACATACGACAACATACAACACCCAGCCAGGCCCAGGCCTCCTCCTCCAGCCGCCCGTGCAGCAGGTACAGGGCTGCGGGGACCCCAAACACGCCAAAACACGTGACAACATGCGAAAACACGCGACAACATACGACAACATACGACAACATACAACAACATACAACACCCAGCCAGGCCCCACTCCTCCAGGCACGCGTGCAGCAGATACAGGGCTGTGGGGGTGGGGTCCACCTACGTCTACAAAACCTGCGACAACATCGACAACATACAATAACATACAACACCCAGCCAGGCCCCCTCCTCATCCAGATGGCGTACAGCAAGTACAGGGCTGCGGGGTCCCTAAATCTGTGGCGTCATGCGACAACATGTGATGACAACAACAACAACATACAACACACAGCCAGGCCCCACTCCTCCCCCAGCTGCGCGTACAGCAGATACAGGGCTGTGGGGGTGGAGTCACCAACATGCAAAAACATCGCGACAACATGTGACAACATGCAATAACATCTGACAACATACGACAACACGACACCCAGCCAGGCCCGCTCCTCCTCAGCCCCGGCGTAGAGCGCGGGGGGACTCTGCGGGGCGGGAGTGCCCGTGACAGTGCGACGACCGCAGCGGCGACAGCGATAACACTGCGATGACCCGCGCCAGGACTCACTCTTGGCGTGTGCGGGCGGGCAGCCGTCCAGCGCCTGCTCGAAGAGGTCGCGCGCGCGCTCGAGCTTGCGGCCGCCGTAGCGCGCGATGAACTTGCTGAGGTACGTGCTCCAGATGTCGGCCACCAGCGGCCAGCGGAACAGCGCCACGCCGCGCTCGTACGCCTGCGGACCGCGCGTAACATACATGATCACGCATGATCACACATGATCGCACATGATCGCACACACAGACACACAGAGACACACAGACACGGCGGGGGCTCCAGATGTCGGCCACCAGCGGCCAGCGGAACAGCGCCACGCCGCGCTCGTACGCCTGCCAATTACATACATGATCACACATGATCACACATGACCACACATGATCGCACACAGAGACACACAGAGACACACAGACACGGCGGGGGCTCCAGATGTCGGCCACCAGCGGCCAGCGGAACAGCGCCACGCCGCGCTCGTACGCCTGCGGACACGCCGTGACATACGTGTTCACGCGTGATCACACATGTTCGCACACATACATACACAGAGACACACAGACACGGGCGGGGGCTCCAGATGCCGACCCACCAGCGGCCAGCGGAACAGCGCCACGCCGCGCTCGTACGCCTGCCGATTACATACATGATCACACGTGATCACACATGACCACATACATACATACACAGAGACACACAGAGACACACAGACTGGCGGGGGCTCCAGATGGCGACCACCAGCGACCCAGCGGAACAGCGCCACGCCCGGCGCTCGCCCGCACGCCAATTACATACATGATCACACGTGATCACACATGATCACATACATACATACACAGAGACACACAGAGACCTGAGACGCGGCGGGGGCTCCAGATGCCGACCACCAGCGACCAGCGGAACAGCGCCACGCCCGGCTCGTGCGCCTGCGGACGACATGCGTGTTCCGCAGCGTGATCACACATGATCGCACATACATACACAGAGACACACAGAGACACACAGACACGGCGGGGGCTCCAGATGTCGGCCACCAGCGGCCAGCGGAACAGCGCCACGCGGCGGCTAAATGCGCCTGCGGACCACGCCCGTAACATACATGATCGCAGCGTGATCACACATGACGCACATGTTCACACACAGAGACACACAGACACGGCGGGGGCTCCAGATGTCGGCCACCAGCGGCCAGCGGAACAGCGCCACGCCGCGCTCGTCACGCCTACCCGATTACATACATGATCACACATGATCACACATGATCACATACATACATACACAGAGACACACATGACACACAGACCACGGCGGGGGCTCCAGATGCCGGCCGCAGCGGCCAGCGGAACAGCGTACGCGCCCGGCATGTCGCCTGCGGTGACATACGTGTTCCGCAGCGTGATCACAGCGTGACCGCCATGACGCACACAGAGACACACAGAGACACACAGAGACACACAGACGGCGGCGGGGCTCCAGATGCCGCCACCAGCGACCACGGAACAGCGCCACGCCCATGCTAAATGCGCCTGCGGACACGCCCGTAACATACCGTGTTCACGCATGATCACGCATGTTCACATGCATACACACAGAGACATGTACAGACACGGCGGGGGCTCCAGATGCCGGCCACCAGCACCACGGAACAGCGCCCACGCCCGGCGCTAAATGCGCCTGCGGGGAACTGTTTTCGATTACATACATGTACACACACACACACAAAAATGCACCCATGCATGTACACACGCCTGCAGCGTATACCGCGAATGTACACAGACACTCATGTATGCGCGCACAGCACACACACACAAGCACATACAAACACACATATACACAGGCGCGTACACACAGGCACATACACACACCGTGCACTGCGCGTGTACACCGCAGCGCGCGCGCGCACACCACATGCGCGCTGCGCACCGCACAGATGCCACACCGCTAAGCATGCGCGTAGTACGCACTCTGAACACATGCACACATGCATGCGATGCGCCGCGCATGAACCAGCGGCGCACCGCGCGCATGAACACGCGCTGCGCGCGCGAGCGCGCACGCGCGCGAACACGCTGCGCGCATGAACACAGTGTGTACTGCGCGCGAAACGCGCATGAACACAGCTGCGCGCGCGCGAACACGCGCGCGCATGAACCTGCGCGCATGAACACGCGCGAGCTGCGCGCATGAACGGCGTGGTTGCCTGCGGCGCGCTGTAAACTCTCCTCGAAGTAGCGGTGCTCCTCCAGGAAGACCGCGTAGTTGATGACGATCTGCGGCGTCGCGATGCGCAGGTCCAGGATGCGGTCGTACACGGCCTTGGTGGACTGCGGGGGGGGGGGGCTCAGTGCTCCCCGCCGGCCTCCCCGTGCTCCTCCCCCTCCTCCCCGCCGGCCTCCCCGTGCTCCTCCCCCGCCTCCCCGCCGGCCTCCCCGTGCTCCTCCCCCTCCTCCCCTCCATCCTCCTCCCCGTCCTCCATCCTCCCAGTCCTCCTCCCCGTCCTCCCCCGTCCTCCCCCCGGCCTCCCCCTCCTCCCCTCTTCCCTCCGTTCTCCCCAGCCTCCCCTCCTTCCTCCTCCCATTCTCCATCTTCCCGTCCTCCCCTCCTCCCCTCCCCCTCCTCCATCCTCCCTGTCCCTCTCCTGTCCTCCTCCCCTCTTCCCATCTTCCTCCCTCCTCCCCTCCACCCTCCCCCTCCTCCCCTTCCATCCTCCTCCCCCTCCTCCCCTCCGTTCTCCCTGTCCTCCTCCTCCTCCCTCCTCCCCTCTATTCTCCCGGTCCTCCCCCTCCTCCCCTCCGTCCTCCTTCCCTGTCCTCCCCGTCCTCCTCCCCCTCCTTCCTCCCTGTCCTGCCTAGCCTCCTCCCCCTCCTCCCTGACCTCATCCTCCTCCCTCTCTTCCCTTCTGTCCTCCCCTCTGTCCCCTCCTCTCTCCCCCGCTCCCCGTGCTCCCGCTCCCCTGGAACGTGCCCAGGCTCTCCCCCCCAGCTCCCGTGCTCCGCTCACCTGGAACGTGCCCAGGCTCTCTCTCTCTCCCCCCGTTCCCGTCCTCCCACCCACCTGGGGCGTGCCCAGGCTCTCTCCCCCTGCTCCCTCGCTCACCCCGTCCTCCCCACCCACCTGGAAGGTGCCCAGGCTCTCCCCCCCCCGCTCCCGTGCTCCCCACCCACCTGGAAGGTGCCCAGGCTCTCCCCCCCCGCTCCCCGTGCTCCCGCTCACCTGGAGGTGCCCAGGCTCTCTCCCCCCCCGCTCCCCGTGCTCCCGCTCACCTGGAAGGTGCCCAGGCTCTCTCCCCCCCCGCTCCCCGTGCTCCCGCTCACCTGGAACGTGCCCAGGCTCTCTCCCCCCCCGCTCCCCGTGCTCCCGCTCACCTGGAAGGTGCCCAGGCTCTCCTCCAGGTCGGCCAGCATCGACCACACCTTGAGCGACTTGTACACGCGGTTCTGCACCGGCTCCGACCCGTCGAAGAACTCGGCCCGGCGGGCGGGCAGCGCCGTGGCCTTCTGCGGGGCGGGGGGCAACATCCTCCCTGTCATCCTCCTCCTCCCATCCTCCTCCTCCTCCTCCTCCCTGTCCTCCTCCTCCCTGTCCTCCCCATCCTCCTCCTCCTCCCCCTCTTCCTACATCCTCCTCCTCCCCGTCCTCCCCATCCTCCTCCTCCCTGGCGGGCGGGCAGCGCCGTGGCCTTCTGCGGGGGGGCAACGTCCTCCCTGTCATCCTCCTCCTCCCCGTCCTCCTCCTCCCCGTCCTCCCCATCCTCCTCCTCTTCCCGGCCTCCTCCTCCTCCCCGTCCTCCCCATCCTCCTCCTCCTTCCCGGCGGGCAGGCAGCGCCGTGGCCTCTCTGCGGGGGGGCAACGTCCTCCCTGTCATCCTCCTCCTCCTCCCAGCCCTCCTCATCCCCGTCCTCCCCATCCTCCTCCTCCTCCTCCCTGTCCTCCTCCTCCCTGTCCTCCCCATCCTCCTCCTTCTCCCTGGCGGGTGGCCAGCGTTGTGGCCTTCTGCGGGGGGGGGTCAGCAACGTCCTCCCTGGCCTCCTCCTCCTCCCCCTCCTCTTCCTCCTCCCCCTCACCGTCCTCCTTCTCCCCCTCCTCCACCAGCTGCTGGGCCACAGCCACAGCCACAGCCACAGCCACAGCCACAGCCACAGCCACAGGGACACAGCCACAGCCACAGCCACAGGGACAGCCACAGGGACACAGCCACAGCCACAGCCACAGGGACACAGACACAGCCACAGGGACACAGACACAGCCACAGCCACAGCCACAGCCACAGGGACACAGTCACAGCCACAGCCACAGGGACAGGGGACACAGCCACAGCCACAGCCACAGCCACAGCCACAGCCACAGCCACAGGGACACAGCCACAGCCACAGGGACACAGCCACAGGGACACCACAGCCACAGCCACAGCCACAGCCACAGCCACAGCCACAGCCACAGCCACAGCCACAGGGACAGCCACAGCCACAGCCACAGGGACACAGCCACAGCCACAGCCACAGGGACACAGACACAGCCACAGCCACAGCCACAGCCACAGCCACAGCACACAGCCACAGCCACAGGGACACAGACACAGGGACACAGCCACAGCCACAGGGACACAGCCACAGCCACAGCCACAGCCACAGCCACAGCCACAGCCACAGCCACAGCCACAGCCACAGGGACAGCTACAGCCACAGCCACAGCCACAGCCACAGGGACACAGCCACAGCCACAGGGACACAGCCACAGGGACACAGCCACAGGGACACAGTCACAGCCACAGCCACAGGGACACAGCCACAGACACAGACACAGCCACAGGGACACAGCCACAGCCACAGCCACAGCCACAGGGACACAGCCACAGGGACACAGCCACAGGGACACAGCCACAGCCACAGGGACACAGCCACAGGGACACAGCCACAGCCACAGCCACAGGGACACAGCCACAGGGACACGGACACAGCCACAGGGCCACAGCCACAGACACAGCCACAGCCACAGCCACAGCCACAGCCACAGCCACAGCCACAGCCACAGCCACAGGGACACAGCCACAGCCACAGGGGGACACAGACACAGCCACAGCAGCCACAGCCACAGGGACACAGCCACAGCCACAGCCACAGCCACAGGGACACAGACACAGCCACAGACACAGGGACACAGACACAGCCACAGCCACAGGGACACAGCCACAGCCACAGCCACAGCCACAGCCACAGCCACAGGGACAGCCACAGCCACAGGGACACAGCCACAGGGACACAGCCACAGCCACAGGGACACAGCCACAGCCACAGGGACACAGACACAGGGACACAGCCACAGGGACACAGCCACAGCCACAGCCACAGGGACACAGCCACAGGGACACAGACACAGGGACACAGCCACAGGGACACAGCCAC
>JAEOAE010001007.1:17500-38423 GCA_036365155.1 Meriones psammophilus
GGAGCGTGGTCGGGGTCGAGTCGGGGACAGGGGGGACAGCGGGGTCAGGGGGACAGCGGGGACAGCAGGGGTCAGGGGTCAGGGGACAGGGGGGGTCAGGGGGACAGCGGGGTAGGGGGACAGCGGGGAACAGCGGGGTCAGGGGACAGCGTGGTCAGGGGGACAGCGGGGTCATGGGGGACAGCGGGGGGGACCCGCGGGTCAGGGGCCAGCGGGTCAGGGGGACGGGGTCATGGGGGACAGCGGGGTCATGGGGGGACAGCGGGTCATGGGGACAGCGGGGTCATGGGGGACAGCGGGGTCGGGGTAGGGGACAGCGGGTCAGGGGGGACAGCGGGGGTCAGGGGGCCAGCCCAGCGGGGACAGCGGGGTCAGGGGACAAGCGTGGTCATGGGGGACAGCGGGGTCAGGGGACAGCGGGGTCAGGGGACAGCGGGGTCAGGGGACAGCGTGGTCATGGGGGACAGCGGGGGTCAGGGGACAGCGGGGTCAGGGGACAAGCGGGGTCAGGGGGGACAGCGGGGTCAGGGGGACAGCGGGTCAGGGGGTACAGCGGGGTCAGGGGGACAAGCGGGGACAGCAGGGACAGCGGGGTCAGGGGGACAGCGGGGTCAGGGAGGGACAGGGTCAGGGGGGACAGCGGGGTCCAGGGAGGACAAGCGGGGGTCAGGGGAGGACAGCGGGGTCAGGGGACAGCGGGGTCAGGGAGGACAGCGGGGTCAGGGGACAGCGTGGTCATGGGGGACAAGCGGGGTCAGGGGGATGGGGACAGCAGGGTCAGGGGACAGCGGGGACAGCAGGGTCAGGGGTCAGGGGGACAGCGGGGCAGCTCTTCCGAGGGGCCAGGGGACAGAGGGTCGGTGCCGTCTGTGTGGGGTAAGTGTGTGTGTGGGGGCTAAGCAGCTCACGGGGCCAGTTGAATCCGGTGCCCGTCTGTGTGTGTGTGTGTCTGGGGGGACAGCAGGGAGACAGGGGCGGGGCCAAGCCTGGGCAGCTCGCTCCGAGGGCCCTGGGTTCGAATCCCGGCCCGGCCCGTTTGCCTTAGTGGCCTTCAGCAGGATCACGTGGGCCTGGGAGTCAGGGGGGTCGGGGTCGGGGTCAGGGGTCAGGGAGCTGGCCCGGGGCCCGGGTTCGAAGCCCGGAAGGAGCGCCCCTCACGTCGTCCAGCTGCCCGTTGTCCTCGTAGAACTTGGCGAAGGCGACCCAGAGCGTGTGCGGCTGCCCCGTGGCCTGCATCGGGTCCACGGTCTGCACCGCCTCCGTGTAGGTGTGGATGATCTGCGGGAGCCGCAGGCGTGAGGGGGGGAGGGGGAGGGAGGGGGAGGGGAGGGGAGGGGAGGGGAGGAGGGGAGGAGGAGGAGGGGAGGGGAGGAGGAGGAGGAGGGAGGGGGAGGAGGAGGGAGGAGAACAAGGAGGGGGAGGAGGAGGAGGGAGGGGGAGGAGGGAGGGGGAGGGGAGGAGGGAGGAGGGGGAGGAGGAGGGGAGGAGGGGGGAGGGGAGGAGGAGGAGGAGGAGGAGGAGGAGAGGAGGGGAGGAGGAGGAGGGAGGAGGGAGGGAGGGGAGGAGGAGGGGAGGAGGGGGAGGGGGGGAGGAGGGGAGGGAAGGAGGAGGAGGAGGAGGAGGAGGAGGAGAAGGAGGAGGAGGAGGAGGAGGGGAGGGAGGAGGGAAAGGAGGGAGGAGGGAGGAGGGGAGGAGGGAGGAGGAGGAGGAGGAGGAGGAGAAGGAGGAGGAGGAGGGGAGAAGGAGGAGGAGGAGGAGGAGGGAGGAGGAGGAGGAGGAGGAGGAGGAGGGAGGAGGAGGGAGGAGGAGGAGGAGGAGGGGAGGAGGAGGAGGAGGAGGAGGAGGAGGGGAGGAGGAGGAGGAGGAGGAGGAGGAGGAGGAGGAGGAGGAGGAGGAGGGAGGAGGAGGAGGAAGGGGAGAGGAGGAGGAGGAGGAGGGAGGAGGAGGAGGAGAAGGAGGAGGAGGAGGAGGGAGGAGGAGGGAGGAGGAGGAGGAGGAGGAGGAGGAGGAGGAGAAGGAGGAGGAGGAGGAGGGGAGGAGGAGGAGGAGGAGGAGGAGGAGGAGGAGGAGGAAGGAGGAGGAGGAGGAGGAGGAGGAGGAGGAGGAGGAGGAGGAGGAGGAGGAGGAGGAGGAGGGAGGAGGGAGGAGGAGGAGGAGGAGGAGGAGGAGGAAGGAGGAGGAGGAAGGGGAGGAGGGAGGAGGAGGAGGAGGAGGAGGAGGAGGAGGAGGAGGAGAGGAGGAGGAGGAGGAGGAGGAGGAGGAGGAGGAGGAGGAGGAGGAGGAGGGGAGAAGGAGGAGGAGGAGGAGGAGGAGGAGGAGGAGGAGGAGGGAGGAGGAGGAGAAGGAGGAGGAGGAGGGAGGAGGAGGAGGAGGAGGAGGAGGAGGAGGAGGAGGAGGAGGAGGAGGAGGAGGAGGAGGAGGAGGAGGGAGGAGGAGGAAGGATGAGGAGAAGGAGGAGGAGGAGGAGGAGGAGGAGGAAGGGAGGAGGAGGAGGAGGGAGAAGGAGGAGGAGGAAGGGAGGGAGGAGGGCTTGTTTCCCGCCCCCTCCTTATCCCCGCCCCGATGCTCCCGCTCCCGTGCTCCCGCTGACCTCATGTGGCCGCCCTGGTGCAGGGCCACGCGCTTGTGCCACTCGTGCACGTGGTGCGGGTTCTGGCGCAGGAGGACGCTGTTGAGCAGCAGCGGGCGGCGGCTGATGAGGTGCTCGAAGCGCGCCAGGCGCAGCTCCAGGTCCACGTCGTCTGCGGGGACACGGGGGGACGCGGGGGACGCGGGGAGTGAGGGGACACGGGGGGACGCGGGGAGTGAGGGGACACGGGGAGTGAGGGGACACGGGGAGTGAGGGGACACGGGGACGCGGGAGTGAGGGACACGGGGGACGAGGGGACACGGGGGACACGGGGACACGGGAGTGCGGGGACACGGGAGTGAGGGCGGGGACGCGGGCGTGAGGCGGGACACGGGGGTGTGGGGACACGGGGACACGGGAGTGAGGGCGGGACACGGGCGTGAGGGCGGGACACGGGGGTGTGGGGACACGGGGCGTGAGGGCGGGGACACGGGGCGTGAGGGGACACGGGCGTGAGGGGACACGGGCGTGAGGGGACCGGGCGTGAGGGCGGGGACCGCGAGGCGTGAGGGGACGGGGGCGTGAGGGCGGGACACGGGCGTGAGGGGACACGGGGCGTGAGGGGACACGGGGCGTGAGGGGACACGGGGCGTGAGGGGACACGGGGGCGTGAGGGGACACGGGCGGAGGGCGGGACACGGGCGTGAGGGACACGGGCGTGAGGGCGGGGACACGGGGCGTGAGGGGACGCGGGGCGTGAGGGGACACGGGCGTGGGGACACGGGCGTGAGGGGACACGGGCGTGAGGGCGGGACACGCGCGAGGGACACGGGCGTGAGGGCGGGACCGGGCGTGAGGGGACACGGGGCGAGGGGGACGCCGGGCGTGGGGACACGGGAGTGAGGGCGGGACACGGGAGTGAGGGCGGGACCGCGGGAGTGAGGGCGGGACACGGGAGTGAGGGACACAGGGACACGGGGAGTGAGGCGGACACGGGCGTGAGGGGACACGGGGACACGGGGCGTGAGGGGACACGGGGGACACGGGGAGTGAGGGGACACGGGGGGACATGGGCGTGAGGGGACACGGGGACACGGGCGTGAGGACACGGGACGTGAGGGGACACGGGGACACGGGCGTGAGGGACCACGGGGACACGGGCGTGAGGGGGGACGGGGGACACGGGCGTGAGAGGACACGGGCGGGGACACGGGGACAGGGGCGTGAGGGGCGGGGCAGGGGGACACGGGGACACGGGGCGTGAGGGGACACGGGGACACGGGACACGGGCGTGAGGGGACACGGGGGGACACGGGGACAGGGGGACACAGGGACAGGGACACAGGGACACAGGGACAAGGGGGACACAGGGACACGGGGACACAGGGGGACACAGGGACAAGGGACAAGGGGACACAGGGACACGGGAAGAGGGAGACACAGGGACAGGGGACAGAGGAACAGGGGACACAGGGACAGGGGGACACGGACACAGGGACAAGGGGGACAAAGGGACAGGGGGACAGAGGGACAGGGGGACACAGGGACACAGGGACAGGGAGACACGGAGACACGGGGACACGGGGACACAGGGACATGGGGACACGGACAGGGGGAGATGGAACACAAGGACAACAGGACACAGAGACGGGGACACAAGGACAGGGGGACGATGGGACACGGGGACACAAGGACACAGGGACAGGGGGACACAGGGACAGGGGGAGATGGAACACAAGGACAACAGGACACAGAGACAGGGGGACACATGGACAGGGGAACACAGGGACAGAGGGACACGGGGACACGCCCCCTCCCCATCCTCCTAGCCCTCCTCCTCCTCTTCCCTCTCACCCTCCTCCCCCAGCCCCTCCCCCGCTCCCCGTCCTCCCTCACCCTCCTCCTCCCGCCCCAGCTCCGACGCCGTCTCCATCTTGGCGGCGATCATGCTCTCCTCGAACTGCGCGTAGCTGTCGAAGACCTGCGTGAAGTCGCGCACCGTCATCACCGTGCGCACCGCCTCCTCGTACACGTCGCGGGCCTGCGGGGGACAGGACAGGGGGAGGACTCGAACCCGCGGCCGCGCCCCAGGCGGCTCCGCGCGCCCCGCCCCCGCGCGCTGGCCCCGCCCCGCCTCCTCAAAATGGCTGCCGCGGAGACAGCGATTGGCCACAGCGTGCCCCGCCCCTGCCCGAAGCCCCGCCCACACCTGAAAATGGCCGTCGTGGATGCAGTGAGTGGCCACATCTCGCCCCGCCCCTTGCGCAGGCCCCGCCCCAGAGCTCAGGCACCGCCCCCACCTTCTCAAAACGGCTGCAGTGGAGACAGCATTTGGCCATAGCTTGCCCCGCCCCAACCCGTAGCCCCGCCCACACTTTCTCAAAATGGCCGCCGCGGATACAGTAATTGGCCAGCGAGGGCCACAGCTCGCCCCGCCCCATGTCAGGCCCCGCCCACACCTCAAAATGGCCACCGCGGATGCAGCAATTGGCCAAAGCTCGCCCCGCCCCACGTCTCAGACCCCACCCACACCTTCTCAAAATGGCAGCAGCAGAGACAGTGATTGGCCAGCGAGCACCGCGGCTTGCTCTGCCCTGTCTCAGGCCCCGCCCACACCTGAAAACGGCCGCCCTGGATACAGCAATTGGCCAGCGAGCGTCGCAGGGCCCCGCCTCGTGTATCAGGCCCCGCCCACTCCTCAAAATGGCCGCCACAGATGCAGCGATTGGCCGCAGCTCGCCCCGCCCCCGGCCGAGGCCCCGCCCCGTGGCTCGGGCCCCGCCCCCACCTTCTCAAAATGGCCGCTGCGGATGTAGTAGTCGGCCAGGGAGCACCACAGCTTGCCCAGCTGGTCCGTGAAGCGCGTGAGGCCCCCCCGGATGATGGCGTCCACGTTCAGGGACTGGACCTTGTCCGGGTTCTGCGAGATGAGGTCGCACAGCTCGTGCCACAGCTGCGGGGGGAGGAGGGAGGGGAGGAGGGAGAGGATGGGGGAGGAGTCAGCGCCGGTCCAGGGGGGACGGGCTCCGCCCACCGCATCCCCATCCCCATCCTCATCCCCATCCTCATCCTCCCGTCCTCATCTCCTCATCCTCATCCTCATCCTACATCCTCATCTCCATCCTCATCCTCATCCTCATCCCCATCCTCATCCTCATCTCCATCCTCATCCTCATCCCCATCCTCATCTCCTCATCTCCATCCTCATCCTCATCTCATCTCATCTCCATCCTCATCTCCATCCCCCATCCTCATCCCATTCCATCCTCATCTCCATCCTCATCCCCATCCTCATCTCATCTCCTCATCCCCCATCTCCTCATCCCCATCCTCATCCCCATCTCCTCATCTCATCCTCCTCCCCATCCATCTCATCCTCATCTCCCATCCTCATCTCCATCCTCATCTCATCTCTCATCCTAATCCCATCCCTCATCCCCTCATCATCCCATCCTCATCCCTCATCCCCATCATCCATCCTCATCCTCATCCCCATCCTCATCCTCATCCCATCCCCTCATCTTCATCCCCATCCTCATCCCTCCTCCTCATCTCTCATCTCATCCTCATCTCCTCATCTCCCCATCCTCTTCATCCATCCCATTCTCATCCCCATCCTCATCCTAATCCCCAACCTCATCTCCATCCCCATCCTCATCCTCTCATCTCTCATCATCCCATCCTCATCCTCATCCTCATCCCATCCTCATCTCCATCCTTATCCTCATCCCCATCCTCATCCCCATCCTCATCTCCATCCCCATCCTCATCCTCCATCTCCCCATCTCCTCATCCTCATCCCCATCCTCATCCCCATCCTCATCTCATTCTCATCCCCATCCCATCATCTCATCCCCATTCTCATCTCATCCTATCCCCATCCTCATCCTCATCTCCATCTCCATCTCCTCATCCTCATCTCCATCTCCTCATCCTAATCCCCATCCTCATCTTCATCCCCCCATCCTCATCCTCATCTCATCCCATCCTCATCCCCATCCTCCTCCTCCTCCTCCATCCTCATCCTCATCCTCATCTCCATCCTCTTCCCGATCCCCATTCTCATCCTCATCCCCCTCCCCGTCCTCCCCGCACCTGGTAGTTGGACTTCCCGGCCTTGGACACGAAGCGCTCGTCGTTGACCACCGTGGCCAGGCGCTGCGCGGCCTCGTCCAGGCGGTCGCTGGACTTGAGGTAGTCGATGTACTCCTCCGCGCTCTCGGGGCTGAGCTGCGGGAGGGCGGGAGGACTTCGAACCCAGCGGCGGCGCCGGCGCGCGGGCGCCCCGGCGCCGCTATGCGCTGGCCCGCCCCGCCTCCTCAAAATGGCCGCCGCGGAGACGGCGATTGGCCACAGCTTGCACTGCCCCTGCTGAAGCCCCGCCCTGAGGCTCAGGCCCCGCCCACAGCTTTTCAAAATGGCCGCCGCGGAGACAGCGATTGGCCAACGAGGGCCGCAGCTCACCCTGCCCCCATGGCTCAGGCCCCACCCACAGCTTTTCAAAATGGCCGCCACGGAGGCAGCGATTGGCCAACGAGGGCCGCAACTCGCCCTGCCCCGTGGCTCAAGCCCCGCCCACGGCTTCTCAATATGGCCGCCGCAGAGGCAGCGATTGGCCTCAGCTCGCCCCGCCCAGGCTGAGGCCCCGCCCCATCTCCTCAAAATGGCCTCTGCGGAGGCAGCGATTGGCTGCAGCTGGCCCGCCCGTGGCTCAGGCCCCGCCCCCACAGCTTCTCAAAGTGGCTGCGCGGAGGCAGCGATTGGCCAGCGCCGCGGCCCCGCCCCCGCCGGGAAGCCCCGCCCCCGGGCACCTCCAGGAAGCGGCGGTAGCCGCGCACGGCCGTCTCCGGCAGCGGGTGCGCGCGCAGGAAGCGCAGGTAGAGCGGCCAGATGCGCGCGTGCTGCGTCACCGGAAGCGCCCGCAGCGCGCGGTCCAGCGTGCGGCGCGTGTGCGTCACCCGGCCCTGCTCCATCAGGAACTGGCAGTAGTCCAGCCACAGGCGCGGCATCTGTGGGGGGGATCCGTCATCTCCGTCATCCCCATCCTCATCCCCATCCTCATCCTCCTCATCCCCATCCTCATCCTCACCTCCATCCTCCATCCTCATCCCCATCCTCATCCCTATCCTCATCATCCTCATCCTCCTCATCCCCATCCTCTCCATCCTCATCCCCATCCTCATCCCTCTCATCCCCATCATCATCTCATCTCATCCCTCATCTTAATCCTCATCTCCATCCCTATCTCCTCATCCCCATCCCTCATCCTCATCCTTATGTCCCCATCCCATCTCCTCATCCTCATCCCCATCTCCTCATCCCCATCTCCTCATCCTCATCTCTTCATCCCCATCTCCTCATCCTCATCCCCATCTCTCTCATCCCCATCTCCTCATCCCCATCTCTCATCCCCATCTCCTCATCCTCATCTCTTCATCCCCATCTCATCATCCTCATCCCTCATCTCCTCATCCCCATCATCTCATCCTCATCCCCATCTCCTCATCCTCATCTCCTCATCCCTATCTCCTCATCCTCATCTCTTCATCCCCATCTCCTCATCTCCTCATCCCCATCTCCTCATCCCATCTCCTCATCCTCATCTCCTCATCCCCATCTCCTCATCCTCATCCCCATCTCCTCATCTCCCATCCTCATCCTCATCTCCTCATCCCCATCTCCTCATCTCATCCTCATCTCCTCATCCTCATCTCCTCATCCTCATCTCCTCATCCCCATCTCCTCATCCTCATCCTCATCCTCATCTCCTCATCCCTCATCTCCTCATCCTCATCTCCTCATCCTCATCTCCTCATCCCCATCTCATCTCCTCATCCTCATCTCATCTCCTCATCCTCATCTCCTCATCCTCATCTCCTCATCCTCATCTCCTCATCCCCATCTCCATCTCCTCATCCCCATCTCCTCATCCCCATCTCCATCTCCTCATCCCCATCTCCTCATCCTCATCTCTTCTCCCCATCTCCCCATCCTCATCCTCATCCCATCTCCTCATCCTCATCTCCTCATCCTCATCTCCTCATCCTCATCTCCTCATCCCCATCCTCATCTCCTCATCCCCATCTCCTCATCCCCATCTCCATCTCCTCATCCTCATCTCCTCATCCCCATCTCTTCATCCCCATCTCCTCATCCTCATCTCCTCATCCCCATCTCCTCATCTCCTCATCCCCATCTCCTCATCCCCATCTCCTCATCCTCATCTCCTCATCCCCATCTCCTCATCCCCATCTCCTCATCCCCATCTCCTCATCCTCATCTCCTCATCCCCATCTCCTCATCCCCATCTCCTCATCCCCATCTCCTCATCCCCATTATCCCCATTCCCCCTCACCTTGTGCATGAACATCATCCCCTCCCCCCCCGCCCTCCCCTCCCCCACCCTGTGCATGAAGACGAAGGCCCGCCCCGCCCGCCCTCTCCCCCCGCCTCCCCCTCCCCACCTTGTGCATCAAGCCCCATCCCCTCCCCCGCCTCCCCCTCCCCACCCTGTGCATCTTCAAGGCCTCCCTCCCTCCTCCCTCCCCACCTTGTGCATCCTCATCCCGCCTCCCCGCCCTCCCCTCCCCACCTTGTGCATCCTCAGGCCATCGCCCTCCCCCGCCCTCCCCTCCCCACCTTGTGCATGAAGGCCCCCCCGCCCTCCCGCCCTCTCCCCGTCCCCACCTCCCCACCTTGTGCATGAAGACGAAGGCCCCGCCCTCCCCCGCCCTCCTCCCCACCTTGTGCATGAAGGCGAAGGCCCGCCCTCCCCCGCCCCCCTCCCCACCTTGTGCATGAAGACGAAGGCCCGCGTGGCAGTTGTTGGCGCGCGTCGTGGCGGGGTCCGTGGCCGGTGCTTCACCTTGCATCTTCAGGCAGCGTACCACAGCTTGTAGCTGGGGAGGGACGGGGACCTCCCAGGGGGGACATGGGGGGGAGGGGACCGACCAGGCCTTCAGGTAGGGGTACCACAGCTTGTAGCTGGGGAGGGGACGGGGACAGCGTGAGGAGGGGACCTGGGGGGGAGGGACACCTTGTGGGGAGGGAAGGACCAGGCCTTCCCCTTCGTACCACAGCTTGTAGCTGGGGAGGGGCGGGGACAGCGTGAGGGGGGGACATGGGGAGGGGACAGCGTGAGGGGGGGGCGAGGGACCCGGGCCTTCAGGTAGCGGTACCACAGCTTGTAGCTGGGGGAGGGGACGGGGGACAGCGTGAGGGGGAGGGGCGGGGACAGCGTGAGGGGACAGGGGACAGGGGACAGCGTGAGGGGAGGGGACGGGGACAGCGTGTGGGGAGGGGCGGGGGACAGCGTGAGGAAGGGACAGGTGAGGGCCTTCAGGGGCGGTACCACAGCTTGTAGCTGGGGAGGGACGGGGACAGCGTGAGGGGGAGGGGCGGGGGCGGGGGACAGCGTGAGGAGGGGGGGACGGGGCCTTCAGGGGCGGTACCACAGAGCTGGGGAGGGGGGGGACAGCGTGAGGGGAGGGGGGACGGGGACCGGGCCTTCAGGGGGCGGTACCACAGCTTGTAGCTGGGGAGGGGCCGGGGACAGCGTGGGGACATGGGGACAGCGTGGGGAGGGGCGGGGACCAGCGCCTCAGGGGGAGCGGTACCACAGCTTGTAGCTGGGGACACGGGGGATGGGAACAGCGTGAGGACAGGGGGACAGCGTGAGGGGAGGGGCAGGGAAGACAGCGTGAGGGGAGGGGACAGGGGACAGCGTGAGGGAGAGAGGAAACAAGGGGAGGAGGAGAGGGACAGGAGAGGGAGGGGGAGGACAAGAGGGGAGGACAAGAGGGGGGAGCGAAAGGGGGAGGACAGCGGGAGGGTTGAGGGGGGAGAATGAGGGGGAGGACGAGAGGGAGGGTATGAGGGAGGATGAGAGGAGGTGTGAGGGGAGGGGGGAGGGGAGGGGAGGAGGAGAAGGAGGCGAGGGGGTCCCAGCCCTACTGGGAAGGAAGAGGAGGAGGGCCACATGGGAGGCCCGGGTGTGTGGGGAGGGCCCAGGTGTGGTGGAGGAGGTGTGGTCGGGAGGAGGGTGTGGGGAGGGCCCGGGTATGGTGGGGAGGGCCCAGGTGTGGTGGGGAGGGCCCTGGAGGGGGAGGGCCCAGGTGTGGTGGGGAGGCGAGTGGGAGGGCGAGGGGGAGGGTGTGAGGGAGGGGGAGGGGGGGGGACGAGAGGGAGAGGGTGGGGAGAGGGCCTGGGTGTGGGGAGCTCCCAGGTGTGGAGGGGAGGGGTCAGTGGAGGCCCCCTGGGTGTGGTGGGAGGGCCCAGTGGTGGGGGGAGGCCTGGGTGTGGGGGGAGGGCCCAGGTGGGGTGGGAGGGCCCAGATGGGGGGGGAGGGCCCTGGTGTGGTGGGAGGGCCCTGGGGGAAGGGGGTGTGGTGGGGGCCCTGGGTGTGGTGGGGAGGACCTGGGTGGGGTGGGGAGGGTCCTCCCGGGGTGAAGCGGGTGGGGGAGGCGGGGTGGGGAGGGCCCCCTGGGTGGGGTGGGGAGGCGGAGTGGGGAGGCGGGGCGGAGCCCCCCTGGGAGGGAGGGTCTGTGGGGGGAGGGCCCCGGGTTGGGGAGAGGGCCCTGTGGTGGCGAGGCCCCCGGGTGGGGAGGGCAGAGAGGGGGGAGGGCAGCCCGGTGGGGGGGAGGGTTTGTGGGGAGGGTCCCCCTGGGAGGGGGCCCCTGGGTGGGTGGGGGAGGCGGGGCGGGATGGGGGAGGCCCTGGGGGAGGGTCTGTGGTGGGAGGGCCCCTGGGTGGGAGTGGGGAGGCTGGCGGCCCCCTGTGTTTGGTGGGGAGGGGCTGGGCGGGTGGGGTGGGTCCCACGGTGGGGAAGGTTGGGAGGGATGGCCCCCTCCCTGGGTGGGCTGGGGGAGGCGCGGGAGGGTTCCCGGTGGGGGAAGGCGGGCGGGTGGGGAGGGTCCCAGGTGGGAGGGGGAGGGTCTGTGGGGGGAGGGTCCCCCCGGGTGGGGTGGAGGGCCCCCAGGTGGGGAGGGTCTGTGGGGGAGGCCCCGGTGGGGGAGGGTCCCCCGGGTGGGAGGGGAGGTCTGGGGGGAGGGGAGGGGGTGGGGTGGGAGGGAGGGTGGGGGAGGCGGGCACCTGCAGGGCAGCAGCAGGCGGAGCTCGTACAGCTGGTTGAGGCGCGGCCGCGGCGCCCCCTGCTTGAACTCGATGTAGCGGAGCCAGCACTTGACGGAGAACTGGTTCCGCATGATCTCCTCCTCGTAGGGGAGGTCCTCCTCCTCCCTGGGGGGGGGGGAGGAGGAGGGAGGAGGAGGGAAGAGGGGAAGAGGGGGAAGAAGGGGAGAGGAGGGAGACAAGGGGGGAGGGAAGGGGAGGAAGTGGAGGGAAGTGGAGAAGGAGGAGGAGGAGGGAGGAGGGGAGGAGGAGGAGGAGGAGGAGGAGGGGAGGGAGAGGGGAGGGGAGGGAGGAGGGGAGGAGGGAGGGAGGGAGGGGAAGAAGGGGGGAGAACAGGAGGAGGGAAGAGGTGGGGAGGAGAAAAACAGGGGAGGGGAGAGGAGGAGTGGGGAAAGGAGAGAAGAGGAGGGAAGAGGAGGGGATGGGAGAGGGAGGAGGAGGGAGGAGGAGGGAGGAGGGAGGGGAGGAGAGGAGGGGAGGAGAGGGGAGGAAGGAGGAGGGAGGGAGGGAGAGGAGGAGGAGGGGGAGGAGGAGAGGAGGGAGGGAGTGGAGAGAGAGGAGAGGAGGAGGGAGGGGGAGGGGAGAGGGAGGGGGATGGATAGGAGAGAAGAGGAGGGGAGAGGAGAGGAGGGAGGGGAGGGGAGGGGAGAGAGGAAAGAAAGAGGGGAGGAGAGAGGGGAGGGGAGGAGAGAAGGGCAGAGGGGGGGGAGGAGGGAGGAGAGAGGAAAGAAGGGGAGGGAGGAGAGGAGGGAGGAGGAGGGGAGGGAAGGAGAGGAGAAGGGAGGAGGGAGGAGGAGAGGGGAGAGAAGAGGGGGGAGGGGAGGAGGGGAGGAGAGGAGAAGGAGGAGGGAGGGAGGGGGAGGGAGGGGAGGAGGGAGGAGGAGGAGGGGGAGGAGGAGGGGAGGGGAGGGGAGAAGGGCAGAGGAGGAGGGAGGGAGGGGAGAGAAGGGCAGAGGAGGGGAGGGCAGCGGTCAGTCCTCAGCTCTCCCTGAGCCGCCGTCCGTGCTCACACCCCCCTCCCCGCTGACTGGTCCTCCCCTCCCCGCTGACTGGTCCTCCCCTCCCGTCTGGCTCTCGTCAGCTTCTCCCTGAATCGCTCTGCTCGGCCTCGCCGCTGACTCCGGCCATCTGGTCTACCTCCAACTCCTTCCTTCACCTGAGCTGGCGCTCTCTCTCTCTCTCTCTCTCTCTCTCTCTCTTTCTCTCGGCCTTCTCTGACTCTGCCATCTGGTCTACCTCCAACTCCTTCATCTGCTCTCTCTCTCTCTCTCTCTCTCTCTGCACCCTGTCTCTCTGTCTCTCTCTCTCTCTCTCTCCAGCCTGTCTTTTTCTGCAGCCTTCTCTGTCTCTGCAGCCTGTCTCCTGTCTCTCTCTCTCTACACCCTGTCTCTGTTTCTCTGTCTCTGTCTCTCTGCTCCCTTTCCCTGTCTCTCTCTCTCTCTCTCTCTCTGCACACCGTGTCTGTTTCAGCCTCTCTCTGTGTTTCTCTCTCTCTGCACCCGTCTCCCTGTCTCTCTCTCTCTCTCTCTCTCTCTACCGTGTCTCTGTTTCCATCTCTCTCTGTGTTTCTCTCTCTGCAGCCGTCTCCCTGTCTCTCTCTCCGTTTCCATCTCTGTACCCTATCTCTCTCTGCAGCCTGTCTCCCTGTCTCTCTCTCCATTTCCCTCTCTCTCTCTCTGCAGACTTTTCTGTCTCTGCAGCCTGTCTCCCTCTCTCTCTCTCTCTCTCTCTCTCTCTACACTCTGTCTCTCTCTGGAGCCTCTCTCTGTCTCTGTCTCTCTCTACACCCTGTTTCCATCCTCTCTCTGTTTCTCTCTCTCTGCAGCCTTCTCAGTCTCTCTCTGTGTACCCTGTCTCTGTCTCTCTCTGCACCCTGTTTCCTCTCTCTCTCTCTCTCTCTCTCTCTCTCTCTCTGCAGCCTTCTCAGTCTCTCTCTCTGTACCCTGTCTCTGTCTCTCTCTGTACCCTCTTCACCCCTCTCTCTATTTCTCTCTCTGGAGCCTCTCTCTGTCTCTGTCTCTCCCTGCACCCTGTTTCCCTCTCTCTCTCTCTCTCTGCAGCCTGTCTCCCTGTCTCTGTTTCTATCTCTGCAGCCTTCTCTCTCTCTGCAGCCTTCTCTCTCTGTCTCTCTCTGCAGCCTTCTCTCTCTCTGCAGCCTTCTCTCTCTGTCTCTCTCTGCAGCCTTCTCTGCTGTCTCTCTCTCTCTACACCTGTCTGTTTCCCCCTCTCTGTCTCTCTCTGCAGCCTGCCTCCCTGTTTCTCTCTCTGTTTGTCTCTGTATCCTATCTCTCTGCAGCCTTCTCTCTCTCTCTCTCTGCAGCCTTCTCTCTCTCTCTCTCTCTGCAGCCTTCTCTCTCTCTCTCTCTCTGCAGCCCTCTCTCTCTCTCTCTCTCTGCAGCCTTCTCTCTCTGTCTCTCTCTGCAGCCTTCTCTCTCTCTCTCTGTCTCTCTCTGCAGCCTTCTCTGCTGTCTCTCTCTCTACACCTGTCTGTTTCCCTCTCTGTCTCTCTCTGCAGCCTGCCTCCCTGTTTCTCTCTCTGTTTGTCTCTCTACCCTATCTCTCTGCAGCCTCTCTCTCTCTCTCTCTGCAGCCTTCTCTCTCTCTCTCTCTCTCTGCAGCCTTCTCTCTCTGTCTCTCTCTGCAGCCCTCTTTCTCTGTAGCCTTCTCTGTCTCTGCAGCCTGCCTCCCTGTCTCTCTCTCTCTCTCTCTCCTCTGTATCTCTGTCTCTCTCTGAAGCCTCTCTGCACCTGTTTCCATCTCTCTCTCTCTCTCTGTCTCTCTCTGCAGCCTGTCTCCCTGTCTCTCTCCGTTTCTGTCTCTGCAGCCTCCTCTCTCTGTCTCTCCATCCCTATCCCACCGTCCTCCTCCCTCTCCTCTCCTCCTCCCCCCTCCTCCTCCTCCCCCTCCTCCCTCCTCCTCCTCCTCCTCCTCCCTCCTCCTCCTCCTCCTCCTCCTCCTCCTCCTCCTCCTCCTCCTCCTCCTCCTCCCCCTCCTCCTCCTCCTCCTCCTCCTCCTCCTTCTCCTCCTCCTCCTCCCCCTCCTCCTCCTCCCCCTCCTCCTCTCCTCCTCCTCCTCCCCCTCCCCCTCCTCCTCCTTCTCCTCCTCCTTCTCCTCCTCCCCCTCCTCCTCTCCTCCCTCTCCTCTCCCGTCCTCCTCCTTCCCATCTTCCTCTCCTCCTCCCTCCACCCTCCTCCTCCCCGTCCCCCCTCTCCTCCCTCTCCTGCTCCTCCTCGTCCTCCCTCTCCTCCTCCCCTCCCCCCCTCCTCACTCCTCCTCCCCCTCCTCCTTATCCTCCCCGTCCTCCCACTGCCGCTCCTTCTCCTCCCCCCATCCTCCCCCTCCTCATCCTCGCTCTCCTCGTCTCTTCCCTCCTCCCCGCTCCTCCCTCCTCCCCTTCTCCGTCCTCCTCCCGCTCCTCCTCCTTCTCCTCCCCTCCCCCTCCTCCTCCCTTCTCCTCCCCCTCCTCCCCTTCTCCGTCCTCCTCCTCCCTCCTCCTCCTTCTCCTCCTCCTCTCCCCCTCCTCCTCCTTCTCCTCCCCCTCCTCCTCCCGTCCTCTCCCTCTGCCCCTCCTCCTCCTCTCCCAGGCCTCCCCGTGCTCCCCCTCCTCCTCCCCCTCCTCCTCGGACTCACGAACACCAGGTCGGGCCGCTCGGGCCGCGCCATCCTCGCCATCGCCGTCGTCCTTCCGGGCTCGGCGAGACTCGGGGGTGACGACGTCGCGCCCGGATGACGTCAGCCGGGGATGCCCCGCCCGCGAGGGGGCGGGACTCGTCTCCCATTGGTCGCGCCGCGCGTAGGCGACACTCTACCCGGAAGCGGCGAGGGAGGTGCCGAGAGATGACGCAGGCGCCGCGCGTCCGCCCCGTTTTCCGCTCCTGGCGGACGCCGGAGTCGCGCAAAAGTGGTTCTGCGATGCGGGGGCGTCGCCTCAGGATGACGTCGAGCCGGAAAAGCCCCGCCCACCGGGCTCGGCGCGTCCCCCGCTTCGCGCAACGTAAAAACAAAGCCGTAACCGGAAGCGGCTGGCCGAGGCGCCGGGAGATGACGTAGCAGAGCGCGTCCGCCCGTTTTAGGGCTCCGGGCGGACGCCGGACCCACGCAACAGTGGTTCCGCCCTGCGAAAGCGTCGGTTCCGGAAAAGGACGAAGCCGTCACCGGAAGCGGCGCCCGGAAGTGACGCAGCGGCGCGCGTCCGCTCGTTTTACTGCTCCGGGCGGACGCGGGAGCCGCGCAACGGCGGTTCCGCGCGGCGGGAGGCGCGATGGGGGTGAAGCTGGAGGTGTTTCGGGTCGGTGCTCCCGGGGAGGAGGGAGGGGAGGAGGGGAGGAAGGAGGAGAGGGGAGGAGGGAGGGGAGGAGGGGCTGGGACCCTCCCCCACCCCCTTGTGAACCCCCTCCTCCCCACCCCCTCGTGAACCCCCTCCTCCCCTCCCTCCTCCCCCTCCTCCTCCCCCCGCAGATGTCGCTCTACCTCACCTTCCCCGTGGTCATGTTCTGGGTCTCGAACCAGGCCGGGTGGTTCGAGGAGTCGGTGGTGCGGAGGAAGGTGAGTGGGGAGGACGGGGAGGAGGGGAGGACGAGGAGGAGGGGAGGGAGGATGGGGAGGATCCCCCCCTGTGCACCCCATTCCGCGTCCTCACACACACCCCCTCCCGCCCACAGAGGGAGCTGTGGCCGCGAGAGAAGGAGGAGCAGGTGAGCGGGTGGGGGAGGAGGGGGAGGATGGAGGAGGAGGAGGGGAGGAGGAGGGAGGGGAGAAGGAGGAGGAGGAGAGGGAGGAGGAGGGGAGGAAGAGGAGGAGGAGGAGGAGGAGGAGGAAGAGGAGGAGGAGGAGGAGGAGGAGGAGGAAGAGAAGGAGGAGGAGGAGGAAGAGGAGGAGGAAGAGGAGAAGGAGGAGGAGAAGGAGGAGAAGGAGGAGGAGAAGGAGGAGGAGAAGGGGAGGAGGAGGAGGAGGAGAAGGAGGAGGAGGAGGAGGAGGGAGGAGGAGGAGGAGGAAGAGGGAGGAGGAGGAGAAAGGAGGAGGAAGAGAAGGAGGAGGAGGAGGAGGGAGGAGGAGGGGGAGAGAAGGAGAGGAGGAGGAGGAGGAAAGGAGGAGGAAGAGAAGGAGGAGGAGGAGGAGGAGGAGGAGGAGGAGGAGGAGAGAGGGAGGGAGGAGGAGGGAGGAGAGAAGGAGGAGGAAGGAGGAGGAGGAGGAGGGAGGAGGAGGGAGGAGGAGGAGGAGGAGGAGGAGGAGGAGGAGGAGAAGGAGGAGGAAGCAGGGCATGTGGGAATCCTCCCTCTCTGCCCGCCTGGCGGGCTAGCCTGGGGTAGGGGAGGAGTCTCGGGCGGTGGGCGGGGGCGGACTCGAACCCGGGGCCCTGAGGAGGAAGTGGGGTCCCCCGTTTCCTGCCTTCCCCGCCCCCCCCCCTCGCCGCAGCTCCAGGAGATGGAGGAGTTCAAGAGGAAGCTTCGCCGCCGGAGGGAGGAGAGGCTGCTCCAGGCCGCCCGGCAGAGCCCCTGAGCCCCCCGATACCGAGGGGGACCCCAAAGGGCCATGAGGAACCCCGATACCCGAGGGGGACCCCCAAAGGGCCCTGGGGTTCCCCCAAAGGGCCCGGAAGCCCCCCAATACCTGAGGAACCCCCAAAAGGACTCTGAGGCCCCCAATTCTTGAGGGGGACCCCAAAGGGCCTTGCACCCCCCGATACCCCTGGGGTTCCCCCAAAGGGCCCTGAGGTCCCCCAATACCCGAGGGGGCCCCCAAAGGGCCCTGAGGCCCCCGATACCTGAAAAACCCCCAAAGGGCCCTGAGACACTCGGGGTTCACCCAAAGGACCCTGAGGCACCCCAATACCCCTGGGGTTCCCACAAAGGGCCCTGAAGCCCCCCAATACACGAGGGCCCCCCAAAAGGGCCCTGAGGCCCCCCAATACCCTAGGGGTCCCCCCAAAGAATCCCGAGACCCCCGGGGCTCCCCCAAAGGGCCCTGAGGCCCCCAAAGCCCGAGGGGTCCCCCAAAGTGTCCCGAGACCCTGGGGCGTCCCCAAAGGGCCCTGAGGCCCCCCAATACCCAAGGGGGACCCCTAAAAGGCCCTGAAAATCCCCAAGGTCCCCCCAAAGTGCCCAGAGATCCCCACTACCCAAGGGAGGACCCCAAGACCCCTCCCCTCCCCGAGGGGTCCCCAAAAACGGCCCCGAGACACCACCTATACCCAAGGGGGCCCCCAAAGAGCGCTGACAATCCCTGGGGTCCCCCCAAAGGGCCCTGAGACCCCTCGGGGCCCCCCCAAAGGTCCCCTCCCCCCGGGGTCCTCCTCGAGGAAATGACACGTTCGCACCATAAAAGCTCAGCTCGTCCTCACCGAGTGTTTTATTGTGTTGTTTTGGGGGTGCGAGGTTTGGGGGTGTCTGAGGTTCCGGGGGGCTGAAGTTTGGGGAACCCATGGTTTGGGGCCGAGGTTTTGGGGTATCTGAGGTTCCAGGGGGCTGCAGTTTTTGGACTGAGGTTTCAGGGGGCCGAGGTTTTTGGGGGGCCGAGGTTTGGCATGTCTGATGTTCTGGGGAGCGAGTTTTGGGGGCCAAGGTTGGTTGGCTGAGGTTTGGGGGCGCGTTTTCCAGGGCTGAAGTTTTTTGGGGTCACGATTTTTGGGGGTGCGGGTTTGGGGTCAGAGGTTTTGGGGGCTGAGGTTTTGGGGTTGTCTGAGGTTCCAGGGCGAGGTTCCAGGGTCCTTGGTTTTGGGGGCTGAGGATCCTGGGGCTGAGTTTTCCGGGTCCCAGTTTTGGGGGCTGAGATTTCGGGTGTCTTGGTTTGGGCGGGCTGAGGTTTCCTGGGGGCCACGGTTTAGGGGTGTCTGAGGTTTGGGGGCCGGGGTTTTGGGGGGTCCGGTTTCGGGGTGGCTGAGGTTTCAGGGGTTCTCAGTTTTGGGGTGGTCGTGGTTTTGGGGGTCCTTGGTTTTGGGGTGGCTGAGGTCCCTGGGGTCCTCGGTTTCAGGGGGCTGAGGTTTTGGGGGGCTGAGGTTCCGGGGGGCTGAGGTCCCTGGGGTCCCCGGTTTTGGGGGCTGAGGTTTCAGGGTTCTTCAGTTTTGGGGTGACTGAGGTTGGGGTCCTCGGTTTCGGGGTGGCTGAGGTTCCAGGGGGCCACGGTTTTGGGGTGACTGAGGTTTGGGAGGACTGAGGTTGGGGGTCCTCGGTTTCGGGGTGGCTGAGTTTCCGGGGGTCCTCGGTTTCGGGGTCCCCCTCACGGGGCCTGCGTCTGCGGCTGGGGGCTGCTGTTCCGGCGGAAGCCCAGGGCCGCGGGGTCCTGGGGGGCCAGAAGGGGCTGCGGGCTCAGCGTGCCCGGCCTCCTCGGGCCCCCGGCCTGCTGGGGGGGAGAGGGGAGAGAGGGGGAGAGGGGGGGGGGGGGAGGGGGGACAGGAGGGGGACAGGAGGAGGAGGGACAGGAGGAGGGGCAGGAGGAGGGAGAGGGAGGAGGGACAGGAGGGAGAGGAGGGGGACAGCAGGAGGAGACAGGAGGAGGACAGGGGAGGGGAGACAGGAGGAGGGAGAGGGAGGAGGGACAGGAGGGGACAGGAGGAGGGACGGGAGGGGGGAGGGGGGAGGAGGGGAGAGGAGGGGACAGGAGGAGGAGGCAGGAGGAGGAGAGGAGGAGGGGACAGGAGGGGACAGGAGGAGGGGAGAGGAGGAGGGACAGGAGGAGGGGACGGGAGGAGGGAGGGACAGGAGGGGGACAGGAGGAGGAGGCAGGAGGAGGGACAGGAGGAGGGAGAAGAGGGGGACAGAGGAGGGGGAGGGAGGAGGAGACAGGAGGAGGGACAGGAGGGGGGATGGGAGGAGGGGACAGGAGGAGGGACAGGAGGAGGGATAGGAGGAGGGGACAGGAGGAGGGACAGGAGGAGGAGGGACAGGAGGAGGGACAGGAGGAGGGACAGGAGGAGGGGGACAGGAGGGGGGACAGGAGGAGGGACAGGAGGAGGGGGACAGGAGGGGGGACAGGAGGAGGGACAGGAGGAGGAGGGACAGGAGGGGGGACAGGAGGAGGGACAGGAGGAGGAGGGACAGGAGGGGGTGTCAGCCCTCGGGGCCTTCCGTGTCCCCCGTGTCCCCCCCACGCCCCGTGTCCCCCCGTGTCCCCCCCGTTTTCCCCCCCCCCGTGTCCCCATCTCCCCCCGTGTCCCCGGAGGGGGGTCGCCCCGGAGACCGGGCCTTTGTGCGAGCCAGCGGGGAGACGGAAGGCGCCCCAAGAAGATGGCCACTGGCTCGGCCTCACCCCCAAACACCCGCGTTGGGGGGACCCCGGCCTGGGGGGGTAGATTTTGGGGGACCCCTGGCCTGCGGGCTGGATTGGGGAGCCTGGGGATGGGGGGTAGATTTTGGGGGACCCCGGCCTTGGGGGTGGATTTTGGGGGCCCCCGGGGTCTCCCCCGTCCCCTACCTTGGGCCCCAGGGGCTGGAAGCCGGGCAGGGAGTTGACGGTCACTCGCTGGTCATCCATGCGGCGGCCCTGGGTGCTGGCCACCATGTCCATCAGGCCGTCCATCTCGGGGAGGACGGAGGAGCCGCCCTCTGCCCCGGGGAGGAGGGGAGGACGGGAGGGTGGGCGTGGTGCTCCCCCCTCGGACCTCCCCAACTCCCCTCCTCCCCTCCGCTCCTCCCCTTCCCTCCCCCTCACCTCCTCTCCGGGATCCCCTCCCCCTTCTCCCCTCCCCTCCTCCCTCTCCCCTCCCTCCCCACCCTCATCCTTTCCCCCTCACCTCCTCCTCCTCCTCCTCCTCCTCCTCCTCCTTGGTGTCCCCTCCCCTCCTCCCCTCCATCCTCCCTCTCCTTCCCTCCCCTCCTCCACTCCTCCCCTTCTCCTCCTCCCCTCTTCCCTTCCCCTCCCCCTCCCCTCCTTCCCATTGACCCCTTCTCCCCTCCTCCCTTCTCCTCCCCCTCCTCCTCTTTCTCCCCCTCACCTCCCCCTCCTCCTTCCGCTCCTCCCCTCCTCCCTTTTCCTCCCCCTCCTCTCCTCCCCTTCCCCCCCTCCTCCCCTTCTCTCCTCCCCCTAACTCCCTTTTCCTCCTCCTCCTCCCCTCACCTCCTCCTCCCCTCCTCCCCTCCTCCTCCCTCACTTCCCCCCTCCCCCTCCCCTCCTCCCTCACCTCCCCTCCTCCGGGAGGGCTCCCTGGCGGCCCGGCCTGCAGGGAGCGCGCTGCTCCTCCCCACGTCCTCCCTCCGTGGCTCAGGCAGGTCAGCCTTCCTGGTCGGGGAG
>JAEOAE010002002.1:0-42124 GCA_036365155.1 Meriones psammophilus
AACTATACCATTATTACCTGTTTACAATACACAGAATGTTCTTGGAATTAAGGTTTGTATTAGGGTTCAACCACACCAAACAAAGGACAGGTTTTTTACAGTTCACAATCTAAGGGATCACACTGGGATCAAATATCCTGCAACATCCTCATCTTGGAAATGTTTTAAAATACAGTCTTCCACTTTCTCAGGGCACCTGCTCATCTTCTAAGATACAGGTCATTTATGCTGCACATTGCATTACAGAATCAGTGTCCAGTGCAGTCATCTCTACCTCATAGTTTGAAGTCCTTCAACCAAACTTCTGTCAAAGCCAAACAGTAACAACCATTAAAAAAACACATGGCCATGAATTTGAAAACAATGAGTAGTTAATGGGAGCTCAATGAAAATGAGAAATAAAACAAAAAAGATATGGCTGTACCTAGGAATGTTGGAGTAGAAAGTTTAGTATAGATAGACAAGAGAACATAGTCAGACACAGGGAAATCTGGGGCAGTCTAGATTTGACATGACCCTCAGCTATGTGAGACGAGAGGAGAGAGGGAAGTGGAGAGCCAGAACAAAGGGCCAGGAGGGTAAATGATAAATAAAAAAGACTAGGTAACCAAAATGGTTGGAATACATGAGGAAGGACAGCTGGGAGGAGGGCAGCTCAACTCCTGGGCTAGAGATCTGTGTTTGACACTCATGCCTTGTAACAGGTAAGGACTGAGGGATGTTGGGAGAACCTGAGAGCCAAATTTGCTTTGATTGTTAAGTAGGCACCTTAAACATTCATCCCAACATTTGAGACATAAGAGTAGCAAGGAATGAGAAGGTTGAAATGATTTCATTATAATCTCAAAAATTATTTTATAAAGTTGAAAATGGCTTTATGGTCCAATATTCTTCAGATACTTCAAGTATGTATTAGAGCACACCAAGTATTACTCACACCTTTTCTCTCAGGTTGTGCATTTTCAGATGGGTGGGGAGAGGAAACATGCCTGTTAGTCACTACCACAGCTGTTTATCCAGGACTTCTGTGTAGCTTGAAATCTTGCAACTATAGAAATTTACTTTCCAGAAACAAGTTCAGCAACTAATGCATATTCTTTCTTCCCTTTGTGTATTACTCCCCCCAAATGCACGGTTTTCACTTTTATTGACCATCTAAGATTGATTACATGACTCATTACCATCTTCCCTCCTCCCCCTCCCTTTCTGTGTTGTGACTACACCAACTTCAAAGTAGTTCAGTGAACTCAATTCTTACACAGGTCCCTCTTTACTTGTAATCGTTCACCTCCAAAAAATATCAGAGTGCCCAGTGGACATTCATTCACTGGTTTCTTTTACTTCACACTTACCAGTCAGGGTCCACCTAATAACAGCTGCAGGATAATGTTCTAGGCACTGGGCAGTAGGGACAGCATTCAGTGCTCAAAGAAAGTCTCAATTACATAACATGTGAAAGGTTGATCTACAGGAGACATTGCTTTAAACAAAAACAAATATCAAACCACTGGTGAAAAAGGAATGAAATTCTTAATGACTGGGGATTATCAGAGAATGTTAACTAATAAGAGACTAGAGCAGTGATGCATCAACAAAATAAAATTTAATAATACCAACAACTGACTTTTTTAAAAATTTATTTCTTTATTATATATTCAATGTTCTGTGTGCATCTACACCTGTATGCTAGAAGAGGGTACCAGATCTCATTATAGATGGTTGTGAACCACCATGTGGTTTTTGGGAATTGAACTCATGACCTCTGGAAGAGCAGCCAGTGCTCTTAAACTAAGAGTTGAAAAACCACGTAGGCATACTTACTTTGAAAAAAAATAGGCAATTCTGTGATAGAGGAAAATCCATTAATAAAATACTGTTTGATGTTGACCCTGTATACAATGTTAGCTGCTGATACCTGTAACCTGACAGACACAAATTTAGCTAATAGCCTTTGTCTCAAATTTGAACTGACATAACAGTTTCAATGAAGATTGTACAAATGGGCAGAGGACAGTCCTTTAATTCGAAATTCAATATTCACTGGATCAACCTACCTGACCCAAATTGTACACCCACCAATGTGATCTGTTTTCATTCACATTAATGAATTAATAAATAAGTGTTAGGAAATTACAAATTAAAAAAACCTCACCCAGCACTTTGGAGGCAGAAGTAGGTGGACTGCATGAGTTCCAGGCCAGCCTGGTCTACAAACTGAGTCCAGGATAGCCAGGACTACATTGAGATACCCAGTTTCAAAAACAAATAAACAAAACCAAAAATAACACCAACAACAAAACATTCTAGTCTGTTATCTAACTATTGCCTATCCTGTTTCCCCCTGAAGTGTACATAATAACTGTTCCTCCTATTCTGGTCTGAACACAGAAGCTCCACATGGAAATCCTTTTCCTGTTATGAAATGGAGAGTTCATTAAATGATCCATATGAGTAATTTTAAAACTGTGATGTGGTACAGCCCTTTAACCAAAGAATTTAGGAAGTTTCATGAAGAAGAAACATGGTCAATGCCTTGAGGAAAGACAAACTGGGATCAAGGTGACCTGCGTCACCATAGTTTGTCTCAGAAACATTTTTCTATGAGGCTGAAGATTCAACTGTTCTAAAATTAATATGCCTTTTCAAAAAGAAATGACTGCACACACAATTTAAAGAATAATAAAGAAAATTCCCTTTAATGACATACTTTCAGCTCTGGATAATGCTCAAAAGGAGCCAGGTGAGAACAGACTTTACATTTCACATACCCAGTCACCCTAAGTCACTTTCAGATTCAGGCCCCGGGTTATGTTTGGAACAATTTAAATGTGGATTGGAGACTAAGTGGTCTAGCCACTTAGAGAGATGATTTACTCAGGGAGATTTACACAACAAAAAATATACCCAGAATTATTTCTTAAGAAAAAACAGCAGTTCACTCCTCAGTGACAATGTCCTAAATGGAATACCTCAGAGAATGAGAAAGATAGGAAGAGTAGGTCAAAAAGATAAAAGCTGCAGTAGGAGGTCTGTTATTTTTTACATCTCAAATCATTTAATTTACCAATGAAGACTCTGGATCTTAATGATAGGGTGAAAGCCAGCTAGCTCAGAGAGGCAGAAAAAGCACCCAGTTGACAGTCTCAGGCCTAGGTCCCAGGATGAATCCCTTTCTCACAGGCCATCTAAAACAATCTCTTCATGACTAAATTTCCTCACTTCCCCTTTCAGGGTCTCTCTATTCATCCTCCCAACTCCTTCTTACCCTCTATATTTTTTTCTTAATATTCCTATGTTCACTTCCTGTCAACTGGATTTATACTCCGCATCTTGGCCTATGATTGACTTCATTCAATTCTGCTTACAATATTGGAACAGAAAGCTCTTGGATTAAAGGTGTTTGTTATGGCTCAAACACACCACAACTAAATTTTTTTCAGTAAATAACACAATCTTTGGGTTCACAGTGAGCAAATATCCTGCAACAGAGCTCTTTTAGAAGCTATGTCTCATGCCAAGTAATCTTATTAGAAAGAAGAGCATCCAGTATACTTGCAGGGAAAAAATAGAATGGAAAAAAAAGAATGAAATGTCTTCTGTGAAGTCAACACAAACTATCACACAATGGGATAAACTCATGAGGAGTCTAGTACAACAATGTTGTATGAAGGGAGCACAAGGTATCTCGAGAACAATACTGATCAAGCCTACAATGGCTTTGGGACTGAAAACTATAGCTCTATGGCTGGGAAGAGTTGGATTGCCAGGTTCTAAAGCAATGCCTTCCTAAAGACCCTGGTCCCTGGACCATTACCAGGTCTCACAAGTAATACTTGCTTTAGAAAAAGACATCTGTGTTGTTCTCTATACATTGGGACCTTGTGGAAAGTTCTCAAGGCCCTAGGCTGGCCCTATCAAACTTGTTGTTGGGTTTGGAGAGATCTATGTCATTCTCCATACATGAGGGCCTCAGGTAAATCCTTGCTTGATCAGGCCAACCATCAACACAACAGAGTTTTTCCTTTTCAAAGAGTTGTCACCCTGTGTAACCCTGGTGATCCTTATGGAACAGAACTATACATTTCTCAAGTAGAAAACTGGACCTTTACGGGACACCAGGCCTTAATGTTGGTTGTGACCCTGTAATATCCCCTTGAACAGATTGTTAGAAGCCTGGTCTTTGATATGAGGATGCATCTTGTGGCTGGTTTTAAATAAGTTTCCCCTTTGCTATGGTTTGGAGCCACATTTCTGGATAACCCTGGTGAGCAAACATGTATGTTCCATGATCCTAATCTCTAACAGGCCTGGTAGCATACTACTTATCTGTGGAGTGTTTTACAAGTAGTCTTTCCTCAGATAAATTCTAACTGGTGCCACTAGTTTCTCAGTAATGGTAAATCCTTTACATCATCTATTCTACTCTTCTATATCTCAGCTTAATACTGGAGTGCTATCTGTCACAGGACATACCATTTACAACCATCTCAAAATTCCAAATGAATCTTACAACTGAGAACCAGACCTGACACCCCCAAAGGTTACCAGAAACTTGGCCAGAAAAAGGTCATCTAAAGGTCACAAGACCAGTGACTCCACACCAAAGTCACCAAGAACTAGGTAGGCCATGCCTCACCATTTCCAGAAACAAGGTCATAAGATTACCTATCCAAAGAACAGCCTGAGGATAACCACAAGAATGGGAATGTATCTTATCTCAGGGTGGGGCATTTGTTCTGAGCAGCCTAGCAACCTTGTAATAGAACATTCAATGGCACAGAAAATATCTGACATTCTGGAAGCCTCTAGATATCTCGCTCATTGTTAGTTATGTTAGCCAGTCACCTTCTGAAAAGCTTGCCCTTGCTGAATGTCAGCCAATCCTGTAACTGTTAAACCAGAACTTCCCGGTACTTCTTCAAACCCAAATCAAAACCCTGCCATGTAGCTGTTTGGGGCTCTCTTCTCTGATTTACTGTGTTGGTTGGTGATGGTGGAGAGACAAAGCTTAAGCCCAAATAAAGTTCTTTGCTCTTGCATATGTCATCTGTTTCCTAATGATCTTTGGAGACTCTAAGATATGGGCATAACATTTGGGGGCTCATACCTGATCCCCAAGATCCACAAGCACCACTAGCACAAAGAAGTAAGCACCAGCTGGTAAGGGAGCACTTTGTTCATGTCTGTTTGTCTGTGTCTGTCTCTGTGTTTCTCTAATTTGTGTTTTTGGGCCTTGAGGCAAAATTCGTATGGTCAGAAAGGTTGGAACAAAGGCTCTGGAGAGCTGTGTACCACAGGGGGTCTGACCCCCTCAAAGGGGAGCATCTGTAAAGGAAATTGGGCATAGTTTTCTGTGATCTCTGGATAAGGACAAGGCAGGTAGATCTTGCAGCACAGATTCGCTGATGCCCAACTTTCAGTTTTTCCACTGCAGGAGTGGTGAGATCTGTTGTCTGGCCCTGTGTGTTTTCTACTGCATAGGCAGTGGGATCTGGCTGTTGTGTCATTTTGTTTGACTGTCTTGTCTGTCGCTGCCTGTTTTTTGATACTGGGACTGAATACGGACACAGGACAGAATTCTTCTATCCCCATAGACTTGATTCTTTCCCATTTCAGGGAGGCTTGAGCCATGCTCCACAGGGTACAGTAACAGTGGCAAGGAGGTGCCAAAGGATGTATGCAGTATGCGAAGCTCCAAGCTTGGCAACTATGCCACTGGTTTCTGGTCTTTGGTCTGGCAGAGTTTGGCCACTGCTCTGGCAGAGCTTGGCTGCTGCTCTGGTCTCTGATCTGGTAGAGAGCAACAGGTAAGCTGCTGCTCCAGTCTCTGGTCTGGCTGAATGCAGGTTGCCATTCCAAACTCTGGTGTAGTTGGGTGGAGCCTGATTTTGGGCTAGGCCACCACTAATGGAACAGGATAGAAGGCCAGTAGAGAGACAGGCCACTGTTCTCAGTTTTGCTATTTTCTTCTTCCATTCTCTTTGTTTGCATGCACTGTATCAGGTACATTCTTTTCTTGTGTTGTTCTTTTGTGATTTTGTTTGCTTGCAATGTTCTCAGTGGACACATGACCAAACAGCTGTGCTCCATGGTGACTTTGCCTGCCCCATGCTCCCAGCGCTACAAGCTGGGGCACCTCTGGTTGCCAGTAGGAGCACAGATTTCCACATGGTTGGCTGGAAAGTCTCAGTTGGAGATGGTTCTATATGGAGAAAATCCTGCTGGGCTGGACCTCATTGCCTCCTTGCTTCCTCCCTGAGGATAGTCAGTGATCTGAAGTTAGCTCTGGTATGGAACAAAGACCAACAAATATGCTCTCAGCTGAAATGTATTGTGGTTATTACTATTATTATTATTTGGTTAAGGTCCTCTGTAGCACAGCCTGGCCTGAAACTGCTATAAGATGACCTTGGATTTCTGATTCTTCTACTCTACCTCTTATCAACTGAGCTACACTCCCAATCCCTCAAACTCCTTGTTTTGAACAATAGGTGACTTCAACAAGGAAGTGGACCAAATACAAAAGGAGAAGGCATGGCTCTACTGAGCTCCTGGGTCTGTGCCAGTGTATTGGCACTGTGCCAAGAATACCCACCTGAATACCTTGGCACTTGATTTATTAGCCTGGCTGTACTTAAGAGATTGTCACCATAAAACCCAGCCAATTCTTTTTTAGGCGTGGTCTCAGACTGGCAACTATAATTTTGTTAGAAAATCTTAGAAAGTATATTTGTCTTCCTCACATTTCAATTGAATTATTTTTTGGGCCCTAAATCTAAACCTAATCCTTATCAATATTTGGAGGTTTTGCCTGTTTTGAATGTGTGGTTTTATTTTCTTAGTTAACACTATATACACAGTCCCTTACACCACAGTCATCATACTTGGGTCTCTAGAAAAGTAATGAAAAACAATAAAGAGTACAAATGATGTTAGTGACTAAAATGAAAGTAACTTAGTGCTTTGTACAGTGATCTCATATGCTCTTTTCAGACAAGACATTTTATCATGAAATGTTTTTCATGAGACACAAAATGCCTGTTAAGCATGGGGCTTGTTTATAACATTCTCTTGACAAGGTTCAAGATACATCCTGAAGTTGAAACATCAAATGATTTCCAGAGAGGACACAAATACCTTTGCAGGTGTGGTCTCCTAGGGATAATATGGCAGGATGCAAAGCCCAGGATATTTTCTGAGGATCTGACCTGTCATAAAACCTAATGAAATCCCAGGCATGCAAGGGTGGTTCAACATACGGAAATCCATCAATGTAATCCACCACATAAACAAACTGAAGGAGAAAAACCACATGATCATCTCCTTGGATGCCGAAAAAGCATTTGACAAAGTCCAACACCCATTCATGTTTAAAGTATTGGAGAGATCAGGGATACAAGGAACATACTTAAACATGGTAAAGGCAATATACAGCAAGCCTACAGCCAACATCAAACTCAATGGAGAGAAACTTAAATCAATCCCACTGAAATCAGGGACAAGACAAGGCTGCCCACTCTCTCCATATCTCTTCAACATAGTACTTGAAGTCTTAGCCAGAGCAATAAGACAACTAAAGGAGATCAAGGGGATACAAATTGGAAAGGAAGAGGTCAAAGTGTCACTATTCGCAGATGATATGATAGTATACATAAGTGACCCCAAAAATTTCACCAGAGAACTCCTTCAGCTGATAAACACCTTCAGCAAAGTGGCTGGATACAAAGTCAACTCAAAAAATCAGAAGCCCTCCTGTATACCAAAGACAAAAGGGCCGAGAAAGAAATTAGGGAAACAACACCCTTCACAATAGCCACTAATAACATAAAGTACCTTGGGGTGACACTAACCAAGCAAGTGAAAGACCTGTTTGAGAAAAACTTCAAGTCTCTGAAGAAAGAAATTGAAGAAGATCTCAGAAGATGGAAAGATCTCCCGTGCTCATGGATTGGTAGGATTAACATTGTGAAAATGGCCATCCTGCCAAAAGCAATCTACAGATTTAATGCAATTCCCATCAAAATACCAACTCAATTCTTTTTCAGACCTTGAAAAAAAAGATTCTCAGCTTCATATGGAGAAACAAAAAACCTAGAATCTCCAAAACAACCCTATACAACAACAGATCATCTGGAGGTATCTCCATTCCCGATCTCATGCTGTACTACAGAGCAATAGTAATAAAAACTGCATGGTATTGGCATCGAAACAGAAAAGGAGGATCAATGGAACCGAATTGAAGACCCAGAAATAAACGCACACGTACCTATGAATACTCAATTTTTGACAAAGCAGCCAAAACCACTCAATGGAAAAAAGATAGCATCTTCAACAGATGGTGCTGGTCTAATTGGATGTCTACATGCAGAAAAATGAAAATAGATCCACATTTATCACCCTGCACAAAACTAAAGTCCAAGTGGATCAAAGACCTAAACATAAAACCAGATACGCTAAATCTGTTAGAAGAAAAAGTAGGGAACAGCCTAGAACTCATTGGCACAGAAGACAACTTCCTGAACAGAACTCCAACAGCACAGGCTTTAAGAGCAACAATCAATAAATGGGACCTCATGAAACTGAAAAGCTTCTGTAAAGCAAAGGACACCGTCATCAAAACAAAACGACTGCCTACAGATTGGGAAAGAATCTTCACCAACCCTCTATCTGACAGAGGGCTAATATCCAGTATATATAAAGAACTAAAGAAGCTGAAAAGCAGCAAAACAAGTAAACAAATTAAAAAATGGGGAACGGAGCTAAACAGAGAATTCTCTGTAGAGGAATATAGAATGGCAGAGAAACACTTAAAGAAATGCTCAACGTCATTAGCCATTAGGGAAATGCAAACCAAAAACGACCCTAAGATTTCACCTTACACCCATCAGAATGGCCAAGATGAAAAACACAAATGACAACACATGTTGGAGAGGTTGTGGAGAAAGGGGAACCCTCCTCCATTGCTGGTGGGAATGTAATCTGGTACAACCACTTTGGAAGTCAATCTGGCGCTTTCTCAGACAATTAGGAATAGCGCTTCCTCAAGATCCAGCTATACCACTGCTAGGCATATACCCAAAGTTTGCTCAAGTACACAATAAGGACATTTGCTCAACCATGTTTGTAGCAGCTTTATTTGTAATAGCCAGAACCTGGAAACAACCCAGATGTCCATCAACGGAGGAATGGATACAGAAATTGTGGTATTTCTACACAATGGAATACTACTCAGCAATCAAAAAGGAGGAAATCATGAAATTTGCAGGCAAATGGTGGGATCTAGAAAAGATCATTCTGAGTGAAGTATCCCAGAAGGAGAAAGACAAACATGGAATATACTCGCTTATATAGACCTAAAAGATAGGATAAACATAATGAAATCTAAAGAAGATAATCAAGAAAGCAGACATGGGGTATGATGATCTATCCTCATTTAGAAAGACAAATGGGATGTGCATTGAGCGTATGGCGGAGTCTACCGCAGAAAGCATCTGAAAGACTCTACCTAGCAGTGCTCCAAAATAGATACTAAGACTCACAACCAAACCTTGGCAAAGTGCAGGGAATCATATGAAAGAAGGGGAGTTTGATGTGGAGAGGATAGGAACTCCACAAGGACCAAACGTATCTGGGCACAGGGTCTTTTCTGAGATGGACACTCAACCAAAGTCCATGAGAGGATAAAATCTAGAACCTCTGCTCAGATGTGACCCGTGATAGCTCAGTAATCAATTGGTTTCCCACAGTAAGGGGAACAAGGACTATTTCTAACATGAACTCAATGACTGGCTCTTTGACCTCCCAACCTCCCAAGGGAGGAGCAGTACTGTTAGGCCACAGAGGAGGACTTTGCAGCCAGTCCGGAAAATACCTGACAAAAGCGAGTCATATGAAAGGGGAGGAGGTCCTCCCCTATTAGTGGACTTGGAAAGGGACAGGGAGGATATGAGGGAGGGAGGGTGGGATTGGGGAGGGAATGAGGGATACAGCTGGGATACAGAATTAACAAAATGTAACTAATGAGAAAAATAAAATTATGGAAAAAAAAAAAAAAGAAAAATAATTGGCTTAGTTCTCAGGTGACAATTTCATAAGTGCAGTCAGGCTAATAAACCATGTGCCAAGGTGCTCAGGTGGGTATTCTTAGAAAAGTGTCAGTACACTGGCACAGACCCAGGAGCTCAGTGAAGCCAAGCCTTCTCCTTTCGGGTTCAATCCACTTCCTTGTTGAAGCCACCTATGGTTCAATATAAGAAGTTTGAGGGATTGGGGCTGTAGCTCAGTTGATAAGACATGGAGAAGAAGGATCAGAAATTCAAGGTCATCTTATAGCTGTTTAGTTTCAGGTCAGGATGGGCTACAGGGGACCCTAACCAAATAATAACAATAGTAATAACCACAATACATTTTGGCTAAGAGCATATTTGGCAATCATTGTTCCAAGATAGAGCTAACCTCAGGTACACCAACTTTCCTCAGAGAGGAAGCAAGGAGGCAAAGAGGTCCAGCCCAGCAAGATTTTCTGCACACAGACCCCTCTCCAACTGAGCCTTCCCAGCCAACCGTGTAGAAATGTGTGCTCCCACTAGCGACCAGAGGTGCCACAACTTGTAGTGCTGGGAGCATGGGGCAGGCAAAATCACCAAGAAGCACAGCTGTTTGGTCACTGGCCTACTGAGACCATCAAAAACAAACAAAACCACAAAAGAACAACACAAGAAAAGAATGTACCAGGTACAATGTGCACAAAGAGAATGGAAGAAGAAAATATCAAAACTCAGAACAGTGGCCTGTCTCTCTATTGACCATCTATCCTGCTCCATTAGTGGTGGCCTACCACCAAATCAGGCTCCACCCAACTACACAAGAGTTTGGAATGGTGACCGCATTCAGCCAGACCATAGAATGGAGGAGCAACATATCTTTTTATCTCTATCAGATCAGAGGCCAAAGCAGCAGCCAAGCTCTGCCAGACCAGAGGCCAGAGAACATTTGCAGAGGTGCCAAGATTGGGGCTCAGTATACCTTATCCATCCCATGGTGTCTCCTTGCCACTTTCACTGGAGCCTGTGGAACATGGCTCAAGCCTCCTGAAATGGGAAAGAATCAAGTCAAGGGGGATAGAAGGATGCTGTTACATATCCTCAGTCAGTCCCAATTAAAAAAAAATGGCAGCTGGCAGCAACAGACAATACAGTCAAACAAAAAGACACAAACAGCCACAACCCACTGCTTGCGCAGCAGAAAACACAGGGCCAGACAACAAATCCCACTACTCATGCAGCAGAAAAACTGAAAGTAGGACATCAGTGAATCAGTGCTGCAAGAGCTACCTCTTTTGTCCTTATTCAAAGATTCAGACATCACAGAAAACTGGGTTCTCTCCCACCCTTTCCAGATAGGGGCACATTCATCATCTCTCCTGGTGACCTTGGGGTAGGGTCAGTAGTCTGGTGAACTTTGGGTGACTTTTTTAGGCCTAGTTCCTGGTGACCTTTAGGGGTGTCAGGTCTTGTTCTCAGTTCTAAAAAATCCATTTGGACTTTGTGGGGATTGTAAATTGTATGTCATGTGTCAGAGAGAACTCCAATTGTAAACTGTGATATAGAAGAGTACAACTGATGATGTAAAGGATTTCCTATTGCTGAGAAACTAGTGGCACCAGTTAGATTTTACCTGAGGGAAGACTGCCTGTAAAACATTCCACAGATAAGTAGTATGCTAACCAGGCCTGTTAGAGATTAGGATCTGGGGATACACATGTTTGTTCACCAGGATTATCTAGAAATGTGGCAGAGTGAAGTTTTTTAATTTGTAATTTCCCAAATTGTGTATTTATCAATTCATGAATCAGAATGAAAACAGACCAGATTGGTGGTTGTAAAATTTGGGTCAGGTAGCTTGATCCAGTGAATATTGAATTTAGAATTAAGGGACTGTCCTATGCCCATATGTACAATCCTCATTGACACAGTTCTTTCAGTTCAAATTTGAGACACAGGCTATTGGCTAAAGATTTGTCAGGTTACAGGTCTCAGCAGCTAATATTGTACACAGGGACAGCATCAAACAGTATCTTATTAATGGATTTCCCTCTACAAGAAAATGGCCTGTGTTTTTCAAAGTCAGTATGACTATGTTTCTTTTTTTCAACTCTGAGGTTGATTACAAATAAAGAGGGACCTGTGTAAGAACTGAGTTCACTGACCTACTTTGAAGCTGGTGTTGTCACAACACAGAAAGGGAGGGGGAGGAGGGAAGATGGCAATGAGTCAGATAATCAATTTTAGATGGTCAGTAAAAGTGAAAAGTGTACACCTAGGCCTGGGAGTTTGCTGAACTTGTTTCTGGAAAGCAAATTTCTACACTTACACTAGTTCAAACACATAGAAGATCTGGACAAAGTGGTTTGGTAGTCCCTAAAAGGAATGCATTCTCCTCCCCCCATTTGAAAATGCACAACCTGAGAGAAAAGGTGTGAGTAATAGTTGGTGTGTCTTATTACATACTTGAAGTCCCTGAAGAATATTGGACCATAAATCCATTTTCAACTTTCAAAAATAATTTTTGAGATTATAATGAAATTGTTTCAACCTCCTCATTCCTCTCTACTCTTATGTCTCAAATGCTGGGATGAATCGTTAAGGTGGGTACTTAACAATCAAAGCAGACGTGGCTGTCAGATTCTCCCAGCATCCCTCAGTCATTACATGTTACAAGGTATGGGTGTCAACCACAGATCTCTAATCCAGGAGTTGAGCTGCCCTCTTCCCAGCAGTCCTTCCTTTTGTATTCTAACCGTTTTGGTTACCTGGTCTTTTTCATTTATCATTTATCCTCCTGGCCCTTTGTTCTTGCTCTCCAATTCCCTCTCTCCTCTCATATCACATAGCTCAGGGTCATGTCAACTCTAGACTGTCCCAGATTCCCCTGTGTCTGACTATGTTCTTTTGTCTATCTATAATAAACTTTCTACTCCAATATTCCTAGGTACAGCCATATACTTTTTGGTTCATATATCATTTTTTGAGCCCCCATTAACTACTCCTTTCTTTCAAATTCATGGACATTTGTTTCTTTAATGGTTGTTACTCTTTGGCTTTGACTGAAGTTTCAATGAAGGACTTCCCAACTATAAGGTAGAGGTGACTGCACTGGACACTGAGTGTATAATGGAATGTGCAACATAAATGGCTTGTATCTGGGAAGATGAGCAGGTGCCATCAGAGACCCATAGAAAAAATAGACAGTCAGTGAGAAACCTCAGAATATGCCCTCCAGGCTCTTCAGTAGTTCTGCCAGAAGAGTGTAAGAGCCAGAAAGGATAGAGGATATCAAATAACAAATCACTATAAATTAAGAGGTCTGAAGAATATATAAGCTGCGAGAGACTGAGGCAGAATGCACAAGGCCTTTAATGTTGTCCCTGGCCCTATCTCTAATTGATAAGTGCTTACAAATGAAAATCTAGTTTTCTTCATGGTACACTCATTTTATCCAAGGGACTACTCGTTTTTTTTAAGGCATATAAGGGCAGGTTTATTGGGGCCTGCTCTTAAAGGTAGGTTTATTGGGGCTTGCTCTTTTTAAAATTTTTATTAATTACACTTTATTCATTTTGTATCCCCCCATAACCCCTCCCTCCTCCCCTTCCGATCCCACCCTCCCTCTCCTTTCTGGATGCATGCCACACCCCAAGACCACTGATAGGGTATGTTCTCCTCTCCTTTCTGATCTTAGTCTATAAGTTCTCATCAAAAGTGGCTGCATTGTCCTCTACTGTGGCCTGGTAAGAGCAGGCCAATCAGATTAAGAGGCAGTCCCTCTTCCCATTACTATGTAATCCACTTGGACACTGAACTGCCATGGGCTACATCTGTGCAGGGGTTCAATGAATAAATGGTACCTCATGAAACTGAAAAGCTTCTGCAAAGCAAAGGACACCGTCATCAAAACAAAGCAACTGCCTACAGATTGGGAAAGAATCTTCACCAACCCTTTATCTGACAGAGGACTCATATCCAGTATATATAAAGAACTAAAGAAGCTGAAAAGCAGCAAACCAAGTAATCCACTTAAAAAATGGGGAACAGAGCTAAACAGAGAATTCTCTGTAGAGGAATATAGAATGGCAGAGAAGCACTTAAAGAAATGCTCAACCTCACTAGCCATTAGGGAAATGCAAATCAAAACAACCCTGAGATTTCACCTTATACCCATGAGAATGGCCAAGATCAAAAACTCAAGTGACGACACATGCTGGAGAGGTTGTGGAGAAAAGGGAACCCTTCTCCACTGCTGGTGGGAATCTAAACTTGTACAACCACTCTGGAAAGCAATCTGGCGCTTTCTCAGACAACTAGGAATAGTGCTTCCTCAAGATCCAGCCATACCACTCCTGGGCATATATCCAAAAGAGGCTCAAGTACACAAAAAGGACATTTGCTCAACCATGTTTGTAGCAGCTTTATTTGTAATAGCCAGAAGCTGGAAACAACCCAGATGCCCCTCAACTGAAGAATGGATGCAGAAATTGTGGTACATCTACACAATGGAATATTACTCAGCAATGAAAAATAAGGAAATCATGAAATCATTTGCAGGGAAATGGAGGGATCTGGAAAGGATCATCCTGAGTGAGTTGTCCCAGAAGCAAAAAGACACACATGGTATATACTCACTCATATAGACATACAACATAGGACAAACCCACTAAAACCTGTGCATCTAAAGAAACTAAGCAAGAGGGAGGACCCTAACTAAAATGTCCAATCCCCATCCGGAAAGGCAAAGAGGATGGACATCAGAAGAAGAAAACAGGAAACAACCTAGGAACCTACCACAGAGGGCATCTGAAAGCCTCTGCCCTGCAGACTATCAAAGCAGATGCTGAGCCTGATGGGCAACTGTCGGGCAGAGTGAATGGAATTTTAGGTAAGAACTGGGAAATAGTAAGAGCTGGAGAGGACAGGAACTCCACAAGGAGAGCAACAGAACAAGAAAATTTGAACACAGGGAAATTCCCAGAGACTCATACTCCAACCAAGGACTATTCATGGAGATAACCTAGAACCCCTGCACAGACATAGCCCATGGCAGTTCAGTGTCCAAGTGGGTTCCATAGTAATGGGAAGAGGGACTGCCTCTGACATAATCTGATTGGCCTGCTCTTTGATCACCTCCTCCTGAGGGGGGAGCAGCCTTACCAGGGCACAGAAGATGACAATGCAGCCACTTCCGATCACGAACTGATAGACTAAGATCAGAAAGGAGAGGAGGACCTCCCCTATCAGTGGACTTGGGAGGGGCATGCATGCAGAAAGTGGAGGGAGGGTGGGATCTGGAGGGGAGGAGGGAGGGGCTTATGGGGGATACAAAATGAATAAAGTATAATTAATAAAATTTAAATTAAAAAATTAAAAAAGAAAAGAAAACATTTTAGTAAGTTATACATGTTACTTTTTTTTTAATTTGTGGGCAATATAAGTATTCAAATTTTAATTACATAATAGTAATTGTGATGAATAATACAGGTACTATATATATTTTCCCTCAGCATTTTATTTTTCTGGAGGAAACAGGAATTAGGTTGACAGTTGACATCTTCTGTTGGACAGGCAAAAACCTGGATCTCTGGCAAAAGGGTGCTTTCAAAATTGTACATCCACAGCGGAAATCAGTGTGTAGAATTCTCAAAATGATAAAAATAAATCTGCCATATGAACAACTTATAACTTTCCTTGACATATGCACAATGGACTCAACATATTCCTTCAAAAATATTTTCTCAATCATGCTCATTGCTATTTTGTTCACAATAGGTACAAAATGGGAACCCTAAATATCCTTCAGCTGATATAGATAAGTGAAATGGTATGCACATAAGTACATAGAAATATAAATGATGATATTGATTTAGGTAAGTCAGATCCAGAAAACAGATATCATATGTCCTATCTACTATGAAGCATGTAGCTCTAGATCTTCAGTTGTGAGTATTCACCCTACTGTGAAAGAAAAAGAAGATTGTTGTGAAAGATTGGGGACCAACCACAGCAGTAGATAGTTTCCATAGAGGAGGGAAGGATAAGGTGGGGCAGAAATGAGTCAGACATGGTTGTCCAAGAAACTTCAAGTCTCGACTCACTGGCAGTCATTGAGTACTTCTAAATTTATAGTGCTTAAATAATAAAAATAGATTCACATTGTTCTAAAACATAGATTATATCCTTTTTGACCCCAGACAGGTGTTTTAATTGTCTCTTGGTCATAAATTTAGTCATAATTGATAAACTTTATCTTTACTAATATTTTTCTTCATCATTCCCATAACCTGATATTTTTGAGAATCTGAAGGCATATTTGCCATAGCCTGAAAGCCCATTCTTAGGTTCACTGAAGCATTCTCAGATTCAATGGCAATAGATAAAAAATCTTCAAGCCAGCTTGGGCATATTGCTTTGTCCCAAGAAGTATATTATCAAATTTTAATGGACAGCCTCAAGAAAAAATTTGGCCAAAGCAGCAATAGTTATTATTCAATTCCTGGCATAATGCATTGTCTATACCTCATATCTTTGTAGAATTTTGTATGTGCTAAACATGAAATCCCTTTCATTATTTTGGAAAAACAACACCAGGACATCAGTGAATCACTGCTGCAAGATGATACCTCTTTTTCTATTCAAAGGGATTCTAATATCTCACTTTTAAAATCATTTTATAAAACATTCTTTGTCCATCATTATAGACCCTACATTAAGTGAAGATGTCCTGGTGACCATTCATGTACAGCTCTAGCTAGTCATTGTGGGCATTTGGGTGATGTTTCCTAATCTTATATGCCCTGGTTACCTTTAGGATACAGCAGTCTTGTTATTTAATCTAAAAATCCATTTCAACTCTCCTGGATCAGAAACTTTGTTTCCTTTTAAGAGTATGTTGTTCTGAAACTTTTTTCTTGAAGAAATACAGGGGTGATTTTGTAAAGATTACCTATTGCTGAAGTCTCTAGGGTTTTCAGCCATTTTTACCTGAGTTACAACTGCCTGAGAAAACATTCATGTAGGGCCAGATAAGTTGATATTTCTCCTAAAAGGAGAGAAGCATTAGGATCTGGGGATTTTCTGGTTTGTTCACCAGGATTATCTAGGGTGAAGGCATAAATGATTCATTTTTAAAATTTGTAATTACTCAAATTGCCCCAGGTTTTACAATGTATTGAATCAGAATGAAAACAGACCAGATTGGTGGATCAAGATTTGGGCCTGAAAGTTAGTATCCAGGCTATTGAATTTGCAATTCAGCTATGCTGGATCTTTGTCAACAAGCTGTCATTGACTTCAAGACTTTAACAGTTAAACTTTTGAGTTTTAGGCCATTTGGGTAAACTTTTTGTCAGGTTACAGGTCTCAGCAGCATGTTTCTACATATAGGACAGTTCAAACAGTATCATTATTAATGGATTTTATCTGTTTTTCCAATGGTGTATTTCTTTTTCAAAGTCAGTATTTCTATTTTTCTTTTTTCAACTAGTGCATTTTGATTATCAAAATTAAAGAGGGACATTTAAAAATCAAATCACTGAAACATGACTTTAAATGCTGATTTGTTGTAACAAGTGACAGAAACCTAGACCCCAAGGAGAAAAGATGGCATTTGAGTCAGATAATCAATTTTGCAAGATGGTCATTTAAAACTGAACATAATACACCTAGGGATGGGAGTTTGATTGAACTTGTTTAGGGGAAAGCAAATTTCTACCAACTAGTTCAGGGAAATAAAATCTGGACAAATGGAAGGTGGGCTAAAAAGAGGAAAAGGGCATTCTCCTCCCCATTTGAAAATGCACAACCTGAGGAAAAGACAGGTAAAGTTGGTGTGTCATTTGTTACTTACAGTCCCTGAAGAATATTGGACCATAAATCCATTTTAAATCAAAATAATATTTTGAGCCATTATAAATGAAATGTTTCAACCTCCTCATTCCTCTGGAAATCTTATGTCTCAAATGCTGGGATCCAATACGTTAAGGTGGGTATTTAACAATCAAAGCAGACGTGGCTGTCAGATTCTCCCAGCATCCCTCAGTCATTACATGTTACAAGGTAGGGTGTCTCCACAGATCTCTAATCCAGCAGTTGAGCTGCTTTTCTTCCCAGCAGTCCTTCCTTTTACATGGAACACGTTTTGGTTACCTGGTCTTTTCATTTATCATTTATCCTTCTGGCCCTTTGTTCTTGCTCTTTGATTCCCTCTCTCCTCTCAATCACAAGCTCAGGGTCATGTCAACTCTAGACTGTCCCAGATACCCCTGTTCTGACTATGTTCTTTTTCTATCTATAATAAACTTTCTGCAAGAGTTATTCCTAGGTACAGCCAATACTTTTGTTTTCATATATCATTTTTTGAGCCCATGATGGAATCCTTTCTTTCAAATTCATGGACATTTGTTTCTTTAATGGTTGTTACTCACAGCTTTGACTGGTTTCAATGAGCAAATTCTGCATTCTACTAGAGGTAATAAAATGGACACTGAGTGTATAATGGAATCATGCAACATAAATTGTTTGTATCTGGGAAGATCTGCAGGTGACAAATCAGAGACCCATAGAAAAAATAGACAGTCAGTGAGAAACCTCAGAATATGCCCTCCAGGCTCTTCAGTAGTTCTGCCAGAAGAGTGTAAGAGCCAGAAAGGATAGAGGATATCAAATAACAAATCACTATAAATTAAGAGGTCTGAAGAATATATAAGCTGCGAGAGACTGAGGCAGAATGCACAAGGCCTTTAATGTTGTCCCTGGCCCTATCTCTAATTGATAAGTGCTTACAAATGAAAATCTAGTTTTCTTCATGGTACACTCATTTTATCCAAGGGACTACTCGTTTTTTTTAAGGCATATAAGGGCAGGTTTATTGGGGCCTGCTCTTAAAGGTAGGTTTATTGGGGCTTGCTCTTTTTTTAAATTTTTTTATTAATTACACTTTATTCATTTTGTATCCCCCCATAAACCCCTCCCTCCTCCCCTTCCGATCCCACCCTCCCTCTCCTTTCTGGATGCATGCCACACCCCAAGACCACTGATAGGGTATGTTCTCCTCTCCTTTCTGATCTTAGTCTATAAGTTCTCATCAAAAGTGGCTGCATTGTCCTCTACTGTGGCCTGGTAAGAGCAGGCCAATCAGATTAAGAGGCAGTCCCTCTTCCCATTACTATGTAATCCACTTGGACACTGAACTGCCATGGGCTACATCTGTGCAGGGGTTCAATGAATAAATGGTACCTCATGAAACTGAAAAGCTTCTGCAAAGCAAAGGACACCGTCATCAAAACAAAGCAACTGCCTACAGATTGGGAAAGAATCTTCACCAACCCTTTATCTGACAGAGGACTCATATCCAGTATATATAAAGAACTAAAAGAAGCTGAAAAGCAGCAAACCAAGTAATCCACTTAAAAAATGGGGAACAGAGCTAAACAGAGAATTCTCTGTAGAGGAATATAGAATGGCAGAGAAGCACTTAAAGAAATGCTCAACCTCACTAGCCATTAGGGAAATGCAAATCAAAACAACCCTGAGATTTCACCTTATACCCATGAGAATGGCCAAGATCAAAAACTCAAGTGACAACACATGCTGGAGAGGTTGTGGAGAAAAGGGAACCCTTCTCCACTGCTGGTGGGAATCTAAACTTGTACAACCACTCTGGAAAGCAATCTGGCGCTTTCTCAGACAACTAGGAATAGTGCTTCCTCAAGATCCAGCCATACCACTCCTGGGCATATATCCAAAAGAGGCTCAAGTACACAAAAAGGACATTTGCTCAACCATGTTTGTAGCAGCTTTATTTGTAATAGCCAGAAGCTGGAAACAACCCAGATGCCCCTCAACTGAAGAATGGATGCAGAAATTGTGGTACATCTACACAATGGAATATTACTCAGCAATGAAAAATAAGGAAATCATGAAATCATTTGCAGGGAAATGGAGGGATCTGGAAAGGATCATCCTGAGTGAGTTGTCCCAGAAGCAAAAAGACACACATGGTATATACTCACTCATATAGACATACAACATAGGACAAACCCACTAAAACCTGTGCATCTAAAGAAACTAAGCAAGAGGGAGGACCCTAACTAAAATGTCCAATCCCCATCCGGAAAGGCAAAAAGAGGATGGACATCAGAAGAAGAAAACAGGAAACAACCTAGGAACCTACCACAGAGGGCATCTGAAAGCCTCTGCCCTGCAGACTATCAAAGCAGATGCTGAGCCTGATGGGCAACTGTCGGGCAGAGTGAATGGAATTTTAGGTAAGAACTGGGAAATAGTAAGAGCTGGAGAGGACAGGAACTCCACAAGGAGAGCAACAGAACAAGAAAATTTGAACACAGGGAAATTCCCAGAGACTCATACTCCAACCAAGGACTATTCATGGAGATAACCTAGAACCCCTGCACAGACATAGCCCATGGCAGTTCAGTGTCCAAGTGGGTTCCATAGTAATGGGAAGAGGGACTGCCTCTGACATAATCTGATTGGCCTGCTCTTTGATCACCTCCTCCTGAGGGGGGAGCAGCCTTACCAGGGCACAGAAGATGACAATGCAGCCACTTCCGATGCGAACTGATAGACTAAGATCAGAAAGGAGAGGAGGACCTCCCCTATCAGTGGACTTGGGGAGGGGCATGCATGCAGAAAGTGGAGGGAGGGTGGGATCTGGAGGGGAGGAGGAGGGGCTTATGGGGATACAAAATGAATAAAGTATAATTAATAAAATTTAAATAAAAAATTAAAAAGAAAAGAAAACATTTTAGTAAGTTATACATGTTACTTTTTTTTTTAATTTGTGGGCAATATAAGTATTCAAATTTTAATTACATAATAGTAATTGTGATGAATAATACAGGTACTATATATATTTTCCCTCAGCATTTTATTTTTCTGGAGGAAACAGGAATTAGGTTGACAGTTGACATCTTCTGTTGGACAGGCAAAAACCTGGATCTCTGGCAAAGGGTGCTTTCAAAATTGTACATCCACAGCGGAAATCAGTGTGTAGAATTCTCAAAATGATAAAAATAAATCTGCCATATGAACAACTTATAACTTTCCTTGACATATGCACAATGGACTCAACATATTCCTTCAAAAATATTTTCTCAATCATGCTCATTGCTATTTTGTTCACAATAGGTACAAAATGGGAACGCCTAAATATCCTTCAGCTGATATAGATAAGTGAAATGGTATGCACATAAGTACATAGAAATATAAATGATGATATTGATTTAGGTAAGTCAGATCCAGAAAACAGATATCATATGTCCTATCTACTATGAAGCATGTAGCTCTAGATCTTCAGTTGTGAGTATTCACCCTACTGTGAAAGAAAAGAAAGATTGTTGTGAAAGATTGGGGACCAACCACAGCAGTAGATAGTTTCCATAGAGGAGGGAAGGATAAGGTGGGGCAGAAATGAGTCAGACATGGTTGTCCAAGGAAACTTAGAGTCTCGACTCACTGGCAGTCAGAGTACTTCTAAATTTATATAGCTTAAATAATAAAAGATAGATTCACATTGTTCTAAAACATAGATTATATCCTTTTTGACCCCAGACAGGTGTTTTAATTGTCTCTTGGTCATAAATTTAGTCATAATTGATAAACTTTATCTTTTACTAATATTTTTCTTCATCATTCCCATAACCTGATATTTTTGAGAATCTGAAGGCATATTTGCCATAGCCTGAAAGCCCATTCTTAGGTTGGAAGCATTCTCAGATTCAATGGCAATAGATAGAAAATCTTCAAGCCAGCTTGGGCATATTGCTTTGTCCCAAGAAGTATATTATCAAATTTTAATGGACAGCCTCAAGAAAAACAATTTAGGCCAAAGCAGCAATAGTTATTATTCAATTCCTGGCATAATGCATTGTCTATACCTCATATCTTTGTAGAATTTTGTATGTGCTAAATATGAATATGCTTTCATTATTTTGGTCATACAACACCACAGTGATACTGTGCAAGATGATATTTCTAGGAAAGGGAGGTCCTAATATCTCACTTTTAAAATCATTTTTATAAAACATTCTTTGTCCATCATTATAGACCCTAGTGTAAGTGAAGATGTCTCGTGCCATTCATGTACAGCTCTAGCTAGTCATTGAGGGGCATACCATATGTAGCTCCTAATCTTATATGCCAAGTTATTACCTGAGGATACAGCAGTATGAGTATTTAATCTCAAATACTATCAACTCTCCTGGATCAGAAACTTTGTTTGCCTTTTTAAGAGTATGTTGTTCTGATTATTTTTTTCTTGAGGAAATACAGGGGTAGATTTTGCAAGACTACCTTGGAGCTGAAGTCTCATAAGGGGTTTTCTGCCATTTTTATGTGAGTTACAACTTCCATGAGAAAGACATTCATGTAGGGCCAGATAATTGATATTTCTCCTAAAAATGAGAGAAGCAGTATGCTCAGGATTTTTCTGGGGAAGCTTAGAAGCAGTACTCTAGGGTGAAGGCATAAATGATTCATGATAAAATTTCCCATTACTCCAATGGCCCCAGGTTGTACATGTATTGAAAGCCCTCTAAGCATGTAGCAAGTGGAGATCAAGACCAAGCCTGAAAGTTAGTATGAAGGCTATTGTAACATGCAACTCAGCTATGCTGGATCTTTGTCAAATAGCTGTGCTCACTTCAAGACTTTAACTATATATAAACTTTGGTGAGGTTTTAATCCATTTGGAGGTGACTTTTGAGTGAAAATAAGCATCTATTTCCATGTTTCTACATATAGGCATCTAGTTTGGTCAGCACCATTCATGAAGATTTTATCTGTTTTTCCAATGTGTATTTCTTGATTTCCAGTGTGTATTTCTATTTTTTTGTTATAGTACTAGTGCATTTACATAATCAAATATTACTCAGACATTTAAAAAATCAAATCATGAAACATGAAGGTAAATGCAGATTTACAGGTAACTGAGAGTGAGAGAACCTAGACCCCAAAAGAGAAATAGGGTATGTATTTGCTTTTACATATATATTAGTTGCAAGATGTATGATTTGCAAGCAACTGAACATAATACAGCAGGGGATACATACAGATTAAGAACTGGAGGTTAGGGGAGGCAGAAATTTCTCCAAAGGAAAGGGAAATAAAATACTTGGTACAAATGGAAGGTGGGCTAAAAAGATAGAATTGAAGGGGATTGGGCAAGGAAGAGGGGAATAAAAGGTAACATGAGGAAAGACAGGTAAAATTAAGGGTCATTTGTTTGGTACAGTGGAAACCTAATGCAATAGAAACATTTTAAATCATGTTCATATTAAGAGCCAATATAAATGAAATCACCAGAGAAGAAAGTCCCAACTGGAAATCTCTTGTCACTAAGTAAAGCATCCAGTACTGGTAATAGTCTATATTTAACTGAGGTATTGGCCAAAGTAGTGTGATCGTAATGCCAAAACAATACAGGCTTTTGCCAAGACTATAGGCTGCTCTCCACAAATTGACTGCAATGCCCTTTTGCTGGAGATAACACTTACACTTACATGGAACATAGATAAATAGAGCTTGTGCTTACATAGAACCTTCACACTTACTTTCTAGCAACTTTGATATGGGAAGTACACTGCAACTACAAGAGGAGAAATACAAACACTAAGCCAGCTACCAAACTTTTGAACTATGACAGTTTCCTACCTGTAAGACATATTAGTGCAAGAGTTGTAGGAGTAAATAACCAATCTATAGTTTTACTTAAGGCCCACTTCACATGATGGAATCCATACCTGACACTGGTTTATTGATCAAGAAAAAGAAATTACACAGACCATGGTTCTGGGGGAAAAGCAAATACTGCATTCTACTAAAAGTAATAAAATGACCATTGACACCATTCTGCTATACTCATAGACCAGTATCTTGTTCAGCCATCATAAAAAAAAAATGTCATCTGATGGAGACAAATTCAGAGACCCATAGAGAAAATAGACAGTCAGTGAGAGACCTCAGAATATGCCCTTCAGACTCTTCAGTAATTCAGCCAGAAGAGTATAAGAGCCAGAAAGGATAGAGGATATCAAAGAAGAAAGCATTATAAATTAAGAGGACTGAAGAATATATAAGCTGTGAGAGACTGAGGCAGCATGCAAAAGGAATTTAATGTTTTCCCTAGCCCTATCTCTAATTGATAAGTGCTTGCAAATGAAAATGTAGTTTTCTCCAAGGTGCACTCATTTTATAAAATGAACTACTCTTAATTGTACTTTTAAGCATACATTCCAAAAGGTAGATGGCCAAAAATTTCACTCACTGGCACGTTTGGATTTCCATGTCCTGTAATTCTGGTATGCATTTTAAAAATTTTATCACATTTCTCATTTTAATTTGCTGAAGAGTTTTTTACTAGTTTTAAAGCTACATGGACCCTCTGTGTGTACTACTGTTTCATGTTTAATATTTTATGAAATTTCTGCATGTGTGAACAAGTCTACATATTTTCCCCCCTTGAGCTCTTTTTCTTTTGTTGGTCTTTTATAATAAGATGTGATTGTTTTTGTATTTTCTCTATTTTACTTTCTTATTATACATTATAGCCCTCCTTGTTTTATATGAGGGTAAATTTAAACAGGATAGAAGAAGAGATGGGAAAGAATTGCCAGGATTAGAGGAATGGAAAACTTTAATCAGGGTGAATATATGAGTAAAGTGACTATTTTGAAAAGAAAAAAAGGAGGAGGAGGAGGAGCAAGAAGAAAAGCAGGAGGAGGGCGAAGAGATGAAGATGAAGATGATTATGAACAACAAGAATAAAGAAACAACAACAACTGGATAATTGCATCAAAAGAAATGTTAAATAGCCATGCACAAAAGATCCAGAATATCTAAAAAGTGCAAAAAATAATTTATGAATAATAGAAATAGAGGAAGAAGACAAAACTCAAATCAAAATCCCAGAAATATTTTCATCAAAATAATAGAATATATCCTTAACCTAATGAAGAAGGGGTAGCCTATAAAAGTACAAAAAGTATAGAAAACAACAAAGCATACCAGAAAAGAAATTGTGCTCAGCATATAAAATCAAAACCCTAAATGTAAAGAAAATTATATTAAACAAAGAAGGTATATTAAAAGTTGCAAGTTGAAAAGACTAAGTTGCATATAAATTCAGGCTCATTAGAGTAACTCCTGATCTCTCAAGAAAAATTCTAAACCTAGAATGGCTGAGACAGATTGTATATAATCTTTAAGGGATCCTTATTACTATATCCAGTATACTTTCAATAATAAATGGTGAATAAAAATATATTGCACAATTAAACCAAATATGAGCAATATCTCTGTAAAACTCCTTCACTACAGAAGCCAATCAAAGCAAAACTCCTATCTAAAAATGTTAACCACACCCAATAACAGACAAAAAGTGAATAATCCCAAGCATCAAATATAAAGACGCAAACTCCCCACACCATAACTACAAAATAAAGCGAAATAATAAACATTGTTCATTGAAAACTCTCAACTTGAATGTTCAATTCTCCAATAGAAAGACAGGAACTAACAGAATGGACTAGACAAAAAATGTCCATTCTTCTGCTGCATCTACTGAACACTCTTTACCATCCACGTTAGATAGCATTTTTGTGTAAAAGGATGGAAGGAGACAGTAGAAGAAAGTGGACAAAGAAAGAAGTTTAGAGGAACTTTATTTTATACAGTTTACACATAAAAAATACCTAAAATTCTTGAGTCAATTTAAAAGAGAATATATACTGTACACACTGAATGAGGAGTTCTACCATTATCCACATAAAAACAACAGATGACTTGGGCAGGTCCAGCACACATATATACTCATGTTTACTGAAACACAGCTGACTGTGTGCTAAGATAGAATAGACCTGATTGTCCTGAATCACATCAGTGCAAAATATTATATTATTCAATTTTTTTTATTCATAGAAAACATGTACATTTGTTTTTTGAGATTTTAATATAATCACATTTTTTTTTCTCATTTCTCTGTTCCCCATTACAAAATCTCCCATACAGCCCTCTTTTGGTTCTTTCAATTTCAAGTCTTGTGTTTCCAATAACTGCTATTACATGTAACATGCATTATGTATGTGTGTGTGTGTGTGTGTGTGTGTGTGTGTGTGCATGTGTGTGAAAGAGAACATTTAACATTTTAAGATTTTAAGAAAGGCAATCATTTTACTTTGAAATTGTGGATGAAGTAAAAATGTATCATCAAAAATTGTGACCTTAGCTAGACGCAGAAATCAAACATTGTATTACTTCAGTCCTAATTGGGCTAAAAGAAGTCAGTACACTGAAATAAGAACTGAAAAGTCAGTATTAGAGCCTGAACATCAGGGTGTAGTGGCATGACTTGTCAAAGAACACATTTAAGTGACAAGAGGAATAATTTAAAGAAATATCTCAGGGTACATGCATAATAGCTATTACTAATAGCTTACATTGTTTACTTGAGAAATATTCTGTGTATATTTTTTTAAATCTCAATAATCAAAATGTTATAATTACTGTGTAAGAGATATTTATTTATATATTATTTATTCTTCCATCAATTTTCCTTCCATTTTCACCCTCCAGACTTTTGAGTAAACATTCTTTGCTCTTTTGAAAATTCAAGCCACTTTTTCATAAACTATTTTTACACACTTAATATATCAAAATTTGATTTATAAAATATTTTATAATATTATAATACTAGGAATATATAGCAAACCACTGAATCTTATCAAGGGTATTTATTATATATAGTATTACAGGAAAAAGGAAAATGTGAAGAGATGAAATAGTATTCTTTCTAGTTGTTTTTTAGAGACAGTGCCTGAGTGCAGCCATTTCAAGAAAAAAAAACTAATTTTTCTTCTTTTTTATTGATTATTACAATTTATTCACTTTGTTTTCTGGCTGTAAGCCCCTCCCTCATCTTAATCCAGTTACAACCTACCTCCCTCTTCTAAACCTATGCTGTCTCTCCTACTCCACTAATAGGGGAAGTCCTACTTCCCTACTATCTTATGCTAGCCTATCTTATCAAGTCTGACAAAGAATGTCTGCACCTTCTTCCTCCTCGGCCTGGCAAGGAGTAGGTGATCAAGGAGCCTTCCACTGAATTCATGTCACAGACAGCCCCTGTTACCCTTAATAGGGAACTCACATGGAAAATTAGATACTTATGAGCTACATCTGAGCAGGGGTTCTAGGTGATCTTCATGCATGGTCCTTGGTTGGAACAGGACTCCCAGGGCCCATATTTTTTGGCTCAATTCACCTCCTTGTGGAAGGCCTCTCCCATCCAGGTCTTTCTATCTCCTGAATCTTCCATATTATTCCATGCTCTCTGCCCAAAATTTGGCTATGAGTCTAATCATCTGCTTCAATTCTCTGCTAGATAGATTCTTTCAGAGGCCCTCTGCGGTAGGTTCCTGCCCTGTTCCCTGTCTTCTCTAATTACTGATGTCTATCCCATTTTTGACCTTTTAAATGAGGATTAAGCATCTTCACTAGGGTTCTTCCTGTTATTTAGATCCTTTAGGACTATAGTTTTTAGTATTTTAATCCTACATTATTTGACTAATATCCACATATAAGTGAGGATATACCATGAGTGTCTTTCTGCTTCTGGATACCTCACTCAGAGTGATCTTTTCTAGTTGCATCCATTTGCCTGCTGATTTTCTTGTTTTTAATTGCCAAATAGTATTGCATTGTATAAATGTGCCACAATTTCTATGTCTATTCCTCGGTTTGGGGACATCTAAGTTGTTTCCAGATTCTGGCTATTATCAGTAAAGCTGTTATGAGTATAATTGAGCAAATGTCCTTGTTGTATGGTTGATAATCTTCTGAATATATGCCTAGGGTTGGTATAACTGAATATTCTATTAGCACTATTCATAATTTTCTGAGAAAGCACCAGATTGATTTCCAAGGTTGTTGTACAAGTTTACATTCCCACCAGTAATGGAGGAGGGTTCCCCTTTCTCCACATCCAGTCCAGCTTGTGTTGCAGATGATGTGATAGTACACATGATTGACCTTAAAAATTCAACCAGATAACTCCTACAGCTGATAAACACCTACAGCAAAATGGCTGGATTCAAAACTAAATTTAAAAAATCTGAAGCATTCCTGTATACAAAAGGCAAATGGGCTCAGAAAGAAATTAGGAAAGCAAAACCCCTTCACAGAAGCCACAGATAACATAAAGTACCTTGGTGTGACTCTAATCAAGCAAGTGAACAACTTGTATGAAAAAAAAGAACTTCAAGGAAGATATCAGAAGATTGCCCATACTACAGAATTGGAGGATTAACATAGTAAAAATGGCCACTCTACCAAAAGAAATCTAAAGACTCAATGCAATTCCAATCAAAATACCAGCACAACTCATTACAGACCTTGAAAGAACAATTCTCAATTTCATATGGAAAAACAAACCAAGACAAAACAAAACAAAACAAAAAAACAGAATTGATTTTAAAAGAATGCCTGTACAGTAAAAGATATTCTGAAGGTACCTTCATCCGAGATCTCAAGTAGTACTATAGCGCAACAGTAATAAAAAACAAATGGCATGGTACTGGCACCTGTACTTTAAATCTTAAAGGGGTGTGCATCTACTCATTAATCATTTTTATTAAATCATATCAAGAAGCTGAGGGGAAAAACAAATATAGAGGAATCAACTGCTGTCTCAGTTTTAAAACCAGTTTGAGGGTGCCCAGACAGCCAATGCTACCTTGGGCTATTGTTTCGGCTCATCAACCTTAAAACATCCATGGCTTTACTATTAATAGTGTACTATTCTTAACTTTAAATTGTTCTCTAAGATTTTTTACATCAGAGCCATTAGCAAAAACATCTTACCTGACCTTGTTAAACAATCTATTTTTTCCAAATTGTTTCTAAGTATAATGGTCATTGCTAACAATCTACATCTATGGCTCCTTTCAAGGGCAGTGGTTAATTCATTAATCTGCTCCAGTAAACAGGTGGAAAGAGATCAAACATTGTTAATTTTAAATGCCAGTGATATTGCCCAGTGATGAGATAGAAGACTACTTATGGTTTTCATACAACTCATGTTATAAGGAATATGGGCATCATAAGGACAACAAGCAGAGATATGCTACATAAGAACAAAAAGTCCTCTGGAAAATCAGTTCTTGGGATTATGCTTCTCCAAGACAAACTCATCGTAAGTATGCTAACAGGGGAGCAACATTCCATGAGATCTACAGCGGTTTTGCTGTTGCTACTGCATGGCTCCTGACAGGGCCAGGTAGCCAAAATAGTCTGCCTATAGATGGGTAAGGGGTGTCATTAGCTCAGGCTCTGGAAGGAGAATTCAGGGTATTGCATGGGCTGTACTAGCCTGGAGGACCAGATAACATGGAAGGACTGAAGGATTGCTGGGAGAAAATGACAAGTAGGTTTGATTTGGTATGTTAACTAGGAACCTCTGCCATTAGTTCCAGGTTTGAATCCTACTTCTATGGTAACACAAAAATCAGAGAGAGAAGCATGGTCTCCATTGGATAATGATCTTCAAGTGAGCCCACAGGGAAGAAAGGTGACAAAGACAAAGATTCTGTTTTTCTTTTCTTTCTATATATCTTCTTTCTTCTCTTTGAGGGAGGGTGGTTATCCAAACAAGACTCATTTTTTTGCTTTTTTGTTTTGGTTTTCTTACTATATTTTTTATTTTATTTTATTAATTGTTTTTATTTTTCACAATTTATTCATTATATATTCTGATTGAAGGTCACTCCCTCAACATCTACTGGTCCCACCCTCCCTCCATCTTCCCCCATCTCCTTTCCCTAGACCACTCAAAAGGGGAGTTCCTCTCCTCTGCCATCCACCCATACATTATCAGAACAGTACTCAGCTATTAAAAACAGAGAAATAAAATTTCTTCTCTTATTTCTTTTCCATGGGCCACTGTACTCATCTCAGAAGATTTCATAGCATAAAGCTTGCCTGCAACCTTGCCATGAACTAAACACTAAGGATAACTCATTTTAAAGAGTCCCACCCCAAGACAATGTGTGATTGACCATTTCACATCCAGAAACATGTGAAATTTGAAATCCTATGAAGTGTGAAACATTTTATCACAGGCATTTCAGAGAATGTGATTTTCTTGCTTCCTAGAGGGCTGTTTCCTACCAGCCCAAGAAGGCATGAGGGGCAGAAGATGAAAACAGAAAACAGAGGCTCATATCCCTGGGGGAGTGCATGCAATGCTCCAGTATAGGTGTAGATAACTGTTTAATACTAGGCAATACAAGGATGCTCGATTTGCATTAAACAGCACATTCCTAGTATATGAATAAGAAGAACAAGAACACAGAACCAAATTGTCCTATATTTGAAGGGAGGGAAGTTATCAGGGATCTGTGTCAAAGGCCATCTATCAAATTTGATTGGTGGTGTCAATTGTCTAAAGACACTCTATAGATAAAGTCAGGCAGAGAAAACTCACCCTTGACATGGTTACACATCTAGGCCAGAAGCAGGGTCATACATGGAAAAGAAAGCCTCCTCCCTCATATCTCAAAATTCAGGGTGGGTTGTGATGTTTCTCAATAGAACCCCTGGAACAATAGGTATGTGTACACAAAGAAACTTCTACAAGCTACCACTGTTGTGTTACTCTCAGAGAACTTCCTGGCTGGTGTTAGTTCACCATTCCCTACATATTCATCCACTGGACTAAAATTTCTTGTGTAAAGTGAGGCAACTGAAAATAGTAAATGTTGAGAATCATGATTATCAATAAGTCTTCTGTAAACACATCATATAATACTGTTGCATGTAATTGATATTCACCATTCATTGTATTCTTTTTAAAAATAAGTTTATTTACTTTAAATTCCAATAGTACTCCCCCTCCCTTCTCTGCCCATGATTAGCCTCCGTTCCTATTGCCCCTATCCCCTCTCCCCTTCAGAAAAGCGAGGTCATTTCCATTGAGCAAGTTTTACAGTTCTGTTGCATCTCAGTGGACCAAAGTTCACAACGGCCTTTCTACCTTGCTTATACTCACAGAATTCCTCTCCAGTAAGGATACTTTTATGTTGATGATGACTCTGGATTTGTGCAAGGCCTCACCATTTTAACACATTCATAAGTTTTTCCTCTATTATGAATCCTTTCATGATGATGAAGATTATACAAATGTGGAATGGTTTCACCATGTTAAAAACACTCACAGGCTTTCTGTCCATTAGGATTTCTTTCATAAGTGTGGAGATTATTCTGAAGTCCAAAAGTTTTTTCACATTGGTTACAGTCAGACATCTTTCCAGTATGTGTTATTTTATGTATTAGGAGATGTTATGTGCAAAGGCTCTGCCACATAGTTATATTCATATGGTTTCCCTCCAGAATGTATTGTTGTCTTAGGAGATGATTGTTACATGCAAAGGCTTTATCACACTAATTACCCTCACCAGGCTTCTCTCCACTGTGTGTGTTTTCCTGTTTTCAGAGACTACTCTGCTGTGCAAAGGCTTTATAATGTTAGGGAATATTCATAAGCTTTCTTTCCAGTATGTGTTCTTTTATGTCTTATGAGATGACTGTTTCGTGCAAAGGCTTTACCACACTGGTTACATTCATAAGGTTTCTCTCCAGTGTGTGTTCTTTTATGGCTTAAGAGAGTACTGTTTTCTGCAAAGGTTTTACCACAATGGTTACATTCATAAGGTTTCTCTCCAGTGTGTGTTCTTTTATGTTGTATGAGATGAATGTTTTGTGCAAAGGCTTTGCCACACTCATTACATTCATAAGGTTTCTCTCCAGTGTGTGTTCTTTTATGTTGTATGAGATGACTGTTTCGTACAAAGGCTTTATCACACTGGTTACATTCATAAGGTTTCTCTCCAGTGTGTGTTCTTTTATGCCTTATGAGATGACTGTTTTGTGCAAAGGCTTTACCACACTGGTTACATTCATAAGGTTTCTCTCCAGTGTGTGTTCTTTTATGGCTTAAAGAGTACTGTTTTCTGCACACAATGGTTACATTCATAAGGTTTCTCTCCAGTGTGTGTTCTTTTATGTTGTATGAGATGAATGTTTTGTGCAAAGGCTTTGCCACACTCATTACATTCATAAGGTTTCTCTCCAGTGTGTGTTCTTTTATGTTGTATGAGATGACTGTTTCGTACAAAGGCTTTATCACACTGGTTACATTCATAAGGTTTCTCTCCAGTGTGTGTTCTTTTATGCCTTATGAGATGACTGTTTTTGCAAAGGCTTTACCACACTGGTTACATTCATAAGATTTCTTTCAGTATGTGTTCTTTTATGCCGTATGAGCTGACTGCTTTTTGCAAAGGCTTTATCACATTGATTACATTTGTAAGGCTTCTTTTCAGTGTGTGTTCTTTTATGCCATAGGAGAACAGTGATATAGGGGAAGGCTTTACCACATAGAGTGCATTTAAAGGGTTTCTCTCCAGTATGACTGCTTTCATGCCTGCAAAGAAAATTGGCACATGTGAAAGTTTTACCACAGTCATTTCATTACACTAATAAATATATTTATCTATATGAATTAATTTCATAATTTGGTCTAATTGTAAAGAAGAATCAAATTTTAAAGTTTTATCACTTTATTCACATTCACGGTATTCCCCTTCATTATGGGTATTTTTGAAGATCCCTGTGATGGTAAGAGCATTTGTTATGTGGATCACTTTTATAGCATCATTTTTTCTATAAGAGGTTTCTCCTATATATGAAGAGTATTGTAAGAATTCAGAGTTTTACCACAGCAATCCTATTCACAAATTTTTGTACTGTATGAATGATACTTCATTTACAAAGTGAGCCAAGACAAGCAGAAGTTCCAAATTCCTAGTATTCATGGGTATTTTCAGCAATATGAGTTTGCTGATGAATTCTCGGTGAAGTTGCAAAACCAATTAACAGTAACCATTTATCACATTCAGAAAATTTACTCACAGTGGGGATGACTACCAAATCAATTGTTCTTGGAGAAAGACAGGGACACTGCTTCTTTCAATAACCCTATGCTCATGTGTCTTAGAATAATTTTGACATATGATATACCAGTTTTATTTACAAAAATAATAAGGACTCCCACATTGAATTAACAGTTTGTTTTTGTTCATCAGAGACATGTCATATAGTGATTAAGGTTTCTCCACAACAATATTCTTGATTCTCATAAACTGCTCCTTTCACTAAACTTTACAATGTTACTGCACGAAAATTAGTGACACTGGTCCTACTATGTAATTTTTGCTTATTAGAAGGTTTTGAACACATACTGATTACCAATTCAGTGTGTACACCTCTTATAATATCTGAGTAGATAGAATGAGACTAAACAGATTGGCAGTTCAAGTCAGTAGCTGTAATGTCCATATGATTCAAATGGTATTTTTGTTACAATATTATTTTATTTTCTTCTATCTTAGGGGAGTGCCTTGTAAAAACAAATCAGATACCTGACATTGAAGTACATGGAATTATGAGATTTTAATGATCATCAATACACTTAAAGCAGTGCTGTTTTTACACTGTTGCTTTTCTTTAAAACTTCCAGGACACAGCCATGTGTGCTGGTACATGCCTTCAACTCCAGCACTTGTGGAGGCAGAATCAGTCAGATCTGTGTGATTTTGAGGTCAGGCTGGTCTAACAAGCAAGTCTAAGAAAGTCACAGATACCCAGAAAAAAAATCTATTTCAAAAACAAAAAATAAAAAGCAGCCAATAAACAAACAAACAAAAAACATCAAACTTCCAGGACACATTAAAATTTAAGATTTATATCTGTATCAACATTCACATAAAATTACCTTTTATTACTTGTAGAACTATGAAAATGTTCTTCAATAATATGGTCATCCCAATTGTAGCCTAAAATATAGTACCAGAAAATATATATTATTGGAAATATCATGTTATTATTAAGGCAAAACTTAAATCACTACCTTCTGTGACCCTTAGAACCATGCCTGATTTATTTACCTCATTCCTCCTCATTCTCAATTGGAATTACAGAAGAGGATCAATAACAAAGTAAAAGTTGTCTCTTTATTTTAAAAGTGAAAGAAAAATTGCAGTCTTACCTATAGCAGTGAGGTTTTCACAGGTCTCTATCATCACATCTTTGTAGAGTTGCTTCTGGGAAGGTTCCAGCAAGGCCCACTCTTCTTGGCTGAATTTCACATGCACATCATTGAAGGTCAACGAATTCTAAAATATGCCATACATTTGTACAACAGAAACAGTGGAAACAATATAATTTATACTTCATTGTCAATATAATCATATAATTCTACTGCTTCTTCAATTTATTTTCTGACACAGAAGTGCGAATGTTATACAGTTGGGTGCTGTGTTTGAAGTGAAGTAGGGGAGATGAAAAAGCCTAAAGGTTAGATTGAAAAAAAAAACGTAGGCGTGCTTCAAAACCTGTGTTTCATCAGTTTGTAAGACATGAATATAAAGTAGCCATTAGTTGGGTTCTTGAGCAATCTATGAATCATCTTCAGTTACTTGGGTGAGTAGGTCAGGGCCCTGTCATGAGACAGGTAGAAGGACAAAACACAGTCATGATATTTTATATAGCAACAAATGAGATGTGTTGATCAGGGGACACTGAACAGATGGGTAACATCAGTCAAAAGACAACATGGTACTGAATATTATGTTTTGGCCAGGGCTCAGGGATGTGGCATATCAGTATGTGAAGAGGGGGATTCATATATTTGTGGAAGGGAAAGTGGACTACAGTGAATACATGGATAAAAATAATGTGAGTGGCAAGCATCAACAATCATAGCCAATAACACCATATTTCTGAGTGACCAGACAAAAGAAAAGGAATAGAACACATGATTATTCTTTGATCATTGTTTTGTATATCCTCCTTACTAAATAATGTAATCTGTAGATTAAAAATAAAGATTAAAACTTTTCTATTAAAAAAGAAGTGTTAATGTTATCACTAAGTCATTTTAGAAGAAAACAGAATAACAAGTTTTAACTGTATCATATCTGAACTTTTTGAATAGGATATAGCTTTGGAATAGACATGGCAATTAATGTGAACAAAGACAAACAGAGAGAAGAGTGTGAAATAGAGAGACAGAGACATAGAGACAGAGACACCCAGGGAGAGAAATTAACAGATGAACAATACTAAGTACAGATCAGAGAAATTTATTTACAGTTACTAACTACAAAAAATGGTGGACAAGCTGGGTGTATTCTGTCTTGCCTTCAATTCCATCACTCAAAAGGCAGACGCAGGTATATCTTATTGAACTAGATGTCAGCATTATCTATTCAAAGAGTTCTAGGACAACCAGGCCTATAGAGTAAGACAGACTCCCCTAAAAGTCAATCAAACAAACACAAAATATTGAAAGAACTCAGAGGTCTTTACTGAAGCCTCTACAAGGAATTATATATTCACTCCTGTTGTATATTTATTTTCCAGAAATCTGTACTGCCCCAGCTTAAACTTTAACTTCAATGATATCTTACTAAAAGGGAATGCATGCTAAAACAGGTAAAAATAGAAGACAAAAATATTAGCAGTATAAATGCTGATCATAAATGAGCAACATAGATAGGAGAGATGGCTCAGCAGTGAGGAGCTCTTACTGCTCTTGCAAATAATTGGGCTCAATTGTTAGTGTTTACCTGGGACCTGCTACTTTTAATTGCTATACGTTCATGAGTTCTGAAGACATCTTCAGACTACTTTGAGGATTAGGCACACAAGAGGTGCATATTCATGCATACAATCAAAATACTTATATTCAGTAAAAACTAAAAATAGATCCCAGATGGCTGGGCTGATTGCACACTGTGTCTGATCAGCAGGGTAGCAGAGACTGCACAGTGACCAATAGTTGGATGTGTGGGCCCCCAAACACCACTGACTGTGTTTCCAAGGTAAGAAGAAAACCAATGATGAGGGAAACAATTGGGTCCAACCTCAGAGCACCCAGCTAATCTCTGGGAAAATTCCTTGGATGTTGCAGCAGGAATAAGGTTTTCAAGCAAATGGACCCAAGAAGCAAACAAGAGTAGCCATTCTAATATCTAATAAAACAGACTTTCAACCAAAATTATTTGAAAGGGATGAGGAAGGAGGAATCCAAGATGGCATTGCCAGGAGGACCAGGACAGGAACAGGACAGCAATGTTGCAAACTGTGTGCTCCAGGGCACCAGAGACTGGGAGCACCAGTCTCAAAAAAAAAAAAAAACAGGGAAGAAAAAAGTGGGACTGACCTCAGGTCACCCATTCTATCCCTGGAAAAGGTCCTGCAGACTGGTGGGTGCACAGCTGCAAGCCTTGAGTGGGCCTCCAGTCTAGCCTGCATGCCCTACTCTCCAACACAGACAGAACTGTGTGCCTCAGGACACTAGAGGATGGGTTTTCCTGTCTGGAGAAAACCCCACAGGCAGGGAAAGAGCAGGTCCCAGCTTAGAGCACTCAGCCAACTCCCCCCCCCCAACAGAAACTATCACCACCACACATGGGAACATTCTTGGAAATGTTCTCAGGTTCTTTCCCAGTCACCAGCTTGGTAGCCATCTGGCAAGTGCCTACCCATTCTACACACCATGTCAAACACCACAAACTGAGTTGTCCTATTGGGAGAAAACCCAAAGGTGAGGAAAATATCTGGCCCTACCTCAGGACACCTAGCTCTGGAAAAGTTTCTGGTTATTCACAGGCTCCAGACACTAGCCTCCTGCTGCACATGTGAGAGCAGTGCTCAGCTGCTATGGATTACTGCTTGGGTACTGGGGCACAGAGCTCTAACCTCAGACCTACAGAAGCCTGGGATCCCCAAGATCAACCCCCAGATACTGCTCCAAGGGACAACCAGTTATCGCTAACTAAACTGACCAAACCATGGGGTACCCAGGTTACAGCTGCAGCTTACTAAATTTACAGAAAGAAAGCCAGAAGCTGGACAAATGTCTCCAGGACTTCTCTGGGTGATAGGAGAGCCCCCTTGACTAACAAAGACCACAATTACTTCTCAGGTCTCTATGCCTGTGGTGAGTTTTGGCAATTCCTGAAAAATACCTGCTATTCAGTGACCATACCCCAAAAGCTGAGAAGGCCTCCTTCAGGAAAAATCATCTTCCTGTCAAGGGGATTATCCCCACCACAGGATTTCAGGAAGCACCAGAAACTAACACTCAACACCTAAGATAGCCAAATGGGTAGATGCAAGTGTAAAAGCTCAAAAAGACAGAGCAATATGGCATCTCCAGAACCCAGTTATTCAGGGGCAAGCAGCCCTGGACATACCAGGGTAAATGAAATTCAAGAAGATGACCTTACATCTGTGCTTATGAACAGGATAATAGAGAAAAAAAATAAACTGAATAAAGACCTAGATGAAGATAAAGTCAAACAGATTATTGCCATTTGCAAAGAAATGGAGGAAGATAAAGTCAAACAGATTATGAACATCCTTAAAGAAATACAGGAAGTTGCAGCCAAACAATTTGTGGCCTTTAGAGAGGAAATACTTAAATCACTAAAAGATATTAAAGAAACAGAGGATTGTTTGAACAAACAGCTGAAGGAATTGAAGGAAAATACAGTCAGAGAAGTGAAGGAAATCAATAAAATGGCTCAAGATCTGATAAGAGAATTGGAAAAAAATAAAGAAAACACAAGTGGAAGAAACTGTCGAGAGAAAGAACTTAGGGAGGAAAAGAGGAACTACAGAGGTAAGCATAAGCAATAGATTACATGAGATGGAAGAAAGAATCTTAGGTGTGGAAGACACAATGGAAGAAATAGATGTAGCTATCAAAGAAAATGTTAAATCTAAAAAATTCCTGACACAGACCATCCAAGAAATCCAAGACAACATGAAAAGCAAAACTAAAAGTAATAGGAATAGAGGAAAAAGAAGATTCCCTTCTCCAAGGCCCAGAAAATATTTTCAACAAAATCATAGAAGAAAATTTCCCCAACTTAAAAGAGAGGTCTATAAGAATACAAGAGGCCTACAGAACACCCAATAAATTAGACCAGAATAGAAAATCCTCCCACCACATAATGAACAGTAAGTATACAGAAAAAAAAAAAAAAATACTAAAAGCTGCAAAGGAAAAAGGCCAAGTAACATATAATGGCAAACCAATCAGAATCACACCTGACTTTTCATCAGAGACTATGAAAGCCAGAAGGCTCTGAACAGATATCATGCAGACCCTAAGAGAACATAGATGTCCACCCAGGCTACTATACCCAGCAAAAGTCTCAGTCATCATAGATGGAGCAAACAAGATATTTAATGACAAAAACAAATTTAAACAATACCTACCCACAAATCCAGAGGTACAGAAGCTCCTAGAAGGAAAACTACAACCAAGGAAAGCTAACTACATTCAGGAAAACACAGGAAATAAATAATGTCACTACAGCAAAACTAAAAGTAACCAAGCACACAAACACACTACCAAAAGCAACATCAAAATAAAAGGAACTAACAGCGACTGATCATTAATTTCCCTCAACATCAATGGACTTAACACTACAATAAAGACACAGACTATCAGAATGGATATGTAAACAAGACCCAACAATTTGTTGCAAAAAAGAAACACATCTAAGTCACAAAGATAGACATTACCTGAGAGTAAAACGCTGGAGGGTTCCAAGCAAATGGACCCAAGAAACATGCAGGAGTAGCCATTTTAATATCTAATAAAGTAGATTTTCAACCAAAATTAATCAAAAGACATGAGGAAGGTCATTTCATACTCATCAAAGGAAAATTCCGCCAAGAAGAAATCACAATTCTGAACATCTATGCCCCCAATACAAAGGTACCCACTTTTGTAAAAGAAACATTAATAAACCCTAAACTGTATACAAATCCCCATACATTACTACTGGGAGACTTTATCACCCCACTCTCAACAAAGGACAGGTAAACAACAGAAATTAAACAAAGAAACAATATCTCTAATAGTGGTCATGTATCAAATGGACCTAACAGATATCTACAGAATCTTACACCCAAAGAAAAAAGAATTTACCTTCTTCTCAGCACCTCATGGAACCTTCTCCAAAATAGACCATATTGTTGGTCACAAAGTGAGTCTCAACAGATACAAGAAGATTGAAATAATGCCTTGTATCCTGTCTAATTACCATGGACTAAAGCTGGACCTCACCAACAACAGAAATAGCAAAAAGCCTACACTCACATGGAAACTGAACAACTCACTACTAAATGACAGCTGGTTCAGGGAAGAAACAAAGAAAGAAATTAAAGTCTTCCTAGAATTCAATGGAAATGAAGACACAACACAACCAAACTTTTGGGAGACAATGAAAGCAGTGCTAAGAGGAAAGTTCATAGCACTAAGTGCCATCAAGAAGAAATTTGTAACATCTCACACAATCAACTTAATTGCTCATCTAAAGGCCCTAGAAAAAAGAAGCAGACACACCAAAAAAGAATAGACACTGGAAATAATCAAACTCAGGACTGAAATCAATAAATTAGTAACAAATAAAACATTTCAAAGAATCAATGAAACCAAGAGCTGGTTCTTTGAGAAAATTAACAAGATAGACAAACCCTTAGCCAAAATAACTAAAAGGCAGAGAGAGAGATTATCCAAATTAATAAAATCAGAAATGAAAACGGGACAAAACAAAAGACACTAAGGAAATCCAAACAATCTTTAGGACTTACTTCAAAAGTCTATATGCCACAAAATTTGAAAATCTAAATGAAATGGACAATTTTCTTAATCAATTACACTTACCAAAGCTGAATCAAGAGCAGCTAAATCAATAAAATAGTCCTTTATCCACTAAGGAAATAGCATTCCTCAAAAGACTCCAATCCACAAAAAGCTCAGGACCAGATGGTTTCAGTGCAGAATTCTACCACACCTTCAAAGAAGAGGTAACTTCAGCTATCTTCAATTTATTCCACAAAATAGGAACAGAAGGAACACTATGAAACACATTCATTGAAACCACAGTCACCTTGTAACCTAAACCTCACAAAGACCCAACAAAGAAAGAGAATTTCAGGCCAATCTCCCTTATGAACATTGATGCAACAAAATAAATCAACAAAATACTTTGCAAACCCAATACAAGAACACATCAAATATATCATCCACTATGACCAAGTAGGCTTCATGCCAGGTATGCAGGGGTGGTTCACTATACAAAAATCCATCACTGTGATCCACAATATTAAAAAATTGAAAGAAAAAAAAACATGATAATCTCCTTAGATGCTGAAAAAGCATTTGAAAAAATCCAGCATCCATTCATGTTTAAACTATTGGAGAGATCAGGGATACAAGGCACATACCTAAACATAGTAAAGGCAATATACAGCAAGCCTGTAGCCAATATCAAGCTAAATGGAAATAAACTTAAATCAATACCACTGAAATCAGGGACAAGGTAAGGCTGCCTACTCTCTCCATATCTCTTCAACATAGTTCTTGAAGTCCTTGCTAGAGCAATAAGATAATTAAAGGAAATAAAAAGGATACAAATTGGAAAGGAAGAAGTCAAATTATCACTATTTGCAGATGATATGATAGTATACCTGAATAACTCCAAAACTTCTACTAGGGAACGTCTACAGATGATAAACACCATCAGCAAAGTGGCTGGATACAAAATTAACTCAAAAAAATCAATAGCCCTCCTGTATACAAAAGATAAAAGGACCGAGAAAGAAATTAGGGAAACAACACCCTTCACAATAGCCTCAAAGGACATAAAGTACCTTGGTGTGACCATATCCAAGCAAGTCAAAGACTGGTATGAAAAAAAACTTCAAGTCTCTGAAGAAAGAATTAGAAGAAGATATCAGAATATGGAACTATCTCCAATACTCATGGCTTGGCAGGGTTAACATAGTAAAAATGGACATCTTACCAAAAGCAATCTACAGATTCAATGAAATTTCCATCAAAATACCATCAGAATATTTTACAAACCTTGATAGAAGATTTCTCAACTTCATATGGGATGCAATGAAAGCAGTCCGAGGAGGAGTTTGAATACCAACAAAGGCCATCATAAGCTATTGGAGACATCCCATACAAGCAACTTAATGGCATACCTGAAAGACCTAGGAAAAAAGAAGCAGACACACCCAGCAAGAGTAGACCAATAGGAAAAACCAAACTCAGGGATGATATCAATAAATTAGAAACAAAGAAAATAATTCAAAGAATCAATGAAACCAAGAACTAGTTTTTTGAGAAAATAAAAAACACAGACAAATTCTTAGCCAAACTAAGTAAATGGCAGAAAGACACTATTCAAATCAACAAAGTCTGAAAGAAAAAGATAGAACAGACACTGAGAAAATCCAAAGAACAATTAACTCTTATGTCAAAAGCCTATATGCCACAAAATTTGAAAATCTAAATGAAATATACAATTTTCTTTAGATTCCACACTTACCAAAGTTGAATTAACATCAGGTAAAGATATTAAATAGTCTTATAGTGCCTAAGGCAATAGAGGCAGCCATCAAAATACTCCCCCAAAAAAGCCAAGGGCCAGATGATTTCAGAGCAGAATTCTACAAGACCTTCAAAGAACAGCAAATACTGATATTCTCCAAATTATTTCACAAAATAGAAATGGATGCAACATGACCAAATTCCTTATGTGAGACCACAGTCACCTTGATAAATCCTCAAAGATCCCGAAAAAGAAAGAGAACTTCAGACCAATCTCTTTTATGAACAATGATGTAAAAATACTCAATAAAATACTTGCAAACCAAATCCAAGAACATATCAAAGATATCATCCACCATGACCAAGTAGGCTTCATCCCAGGCATGCAGGGGTGGTTAAGTATATGGAATCCATCAATGTAATCCACCATATAAACAAAAAAAAAAAAAAAGGACCATTTTCTTAGATGCTATAAAAGCATTTGACAATATCCAACAGTTATTCTTGTTTAAAGTCTTGGAGAGACCAGGGACAAAGGCACATATCTAAAAATAGTAAAGATAGTATACAGAAAATA
>JAEOAE010003943.1:0-36724 GCA_036365155.1 Meriones psammophilus
CATTCACAGTAAACCCCACACTTGTGCACATACACCACATGCACATCACAAACCAAACTCAACTTTTAAATTAGAAAACTTACAACCTGAAGATGTAGTCAGTTGTGTTTACCTGCCATGCAGGAGGCTTCAGTTTATTCCTCAACACTGTCAAACTGTGCATAAAACAGAAATATTACAAATGTTGCCTTCTGGGATGACTTGATGACTGGATGAATTGGAGCAGAGTTTTTCCTTTTGACATGAAGATGTTCAAATCTTAGTCCTTTCAGTTTCAAAACCCTAACCTAAACCCAAAGACCAATCAATGATTTTAATAAGATCCTCACACTGAGCCTTTTAAAATTTCCTTAGCCTGCAATGCTTTTTCTTCTTACATCTTTAAAAAAAGCACAATTTTATTGTGCTTCTCCCATGAAGCATGATGTCTTTCCTCACCCTCCTGGTCATATCTCATGCCTCCTCTCCTAGTGACCTTACTGAGGTGGATTGCAGGCCTCTCAACTCAGAGACTGCCCTCTTGACCGTGAGCACATATGCCTACCTGTGCACTGACAGTCAAGAGACACACATGATTTCAATAGATGACTTTCCACTACTCACTAATATTCCATTTTAAAACACTAAGGACTACAATTTGCATCACAAAAATGTGTTGTGATTTCAGAGGGATAAATGACCAAAACAATGTGGGGAAAGTCACATTTTGGGCAAGCCTGAGCTAAATCAAATTAAACCAGCTTTTCTCCTGTGGAACTTTTGAGCACCTTCCCTTTCTGATGCTCAGTCTCAAATCAGCATTCATTATTTCACATTTAACCAAATGTTTCTGTGCTGTGCATTCCAAGGCACTAGGGTTCATCAAAACACACTTCAGAAATATTGGTCTAAATCTTTAAGTAATGTGGACACATTAAATGTCATATTCTTGTTCCATTAATTATACAACCTTGCTTTAAGCCTATCTTCAGTACCCTTTGTGACAAATCCACTAAACTTACATTCTTCTACATAAAAACAGCCAAAGGGATAAATGGCTTGAGTATGTGCCTGTTTATCTTCTAAGTATTTTAACTGACACCTAAAATGTTTACATATTTATAGATGTGGTATTTTGAAATAAAAACACATTGTATACCCTCCATTGCATTGATTGCTGGTATCCAATATTTATGAAGAACTCAAAAAATTAAACATCACATCAAAAGTGGCTGCATTGTCCTCTACTATGGCCTGGTAAGGCTGCTCCCCCGGGGGAGGTGATCAAAGAGCAGGCCAATCAGATTATGTCAGAGGCAGTCCCTCTTCACATTACTATGTAACCCAATTGGACTCTGAACTGCCCTGGGCTACATCTGTGCAGGGGTTCTGGGTTATCTCTATGAATAGTCCTTGGTTGGAGTATGAGTCTCTGGGAAGTTCCCTGTGTTCAAATTTTCTTGTTCTGTTACTCTCCTTGTGGAGATCCTGTCCTCTCCAGCTTTTACTATTTCCCAGTTCTTACCTAAAATTCCTTTCACTCTGCCCAACAGTTGCCCATCAGGCTCAGCATCTGCTTTGATAATCTGTAGGGCAGAGGCTTTCAGAGGCTCTCTGTGGTAGGTTCCTATGTTGTTTGTTTTTTTCTTCTTCTTCTGATGTCCATCCTCTTTGCCTTTCCTTTTGGGGATTGGACATTTTAGTTAGGGCCCTCTCTCTTGCTTAGTTTCTTTAGATGCACAGGTTTTAGTGGGTTTGTCCTATGTTGTATGTCTATATGAGTGAGTATATACCATGTGTGTCTTTTTGCTTCTGATAGACTAAGATCAGAAAGGAGAGGAGAACCTCCTATCAGTGGACTTGGGGAGTGGCATGCATGCAGAGGGAGGAGGAGGAGGGGCTTATGGGTGGATGCAGAATGAATAAAGTGTAATTGATGAAAAATTTAAAAAAGGGAAAAATATTTCATGAAGGACAATAAGTATCATATTATTTATATATATATATATATATATATATATATATATATAACTGTGATCCAATTTTGTTCATTTAATAATTGTTTTTACACTGTGTTCAAAAATTGTTCTATAAAGCGTATTCAGCCTAGAAAAAAAATAAATTTATTATTATTTAAAAAAAAAAAAAACCTCACAAGTTCGTTGATCATTTGCATTTCATCTTTTGAAAACCTATCTTGAAGGGCTGTTGTTACTTCTATCTTTGATAATTTCAGAGTTGTGTATCAAAGATGAATCCATTTAGAAATGACTGGCACAGGCTAAGAAATAGAGATATAGGTTCTTTTTTTTTTGTGGATTCTCAAAACTGTCATCAACTTTTGTTGGCAAGGTTGTATTTTTTTTCCATTGTAAGGGTAGTTTTGACATCTGTGTCAAAAATCGGGTAGTTAGTGACCAGAATGATGGATCATGAGTTAAAAGCACTTGCTGCTTTTCTAGAGGACCTAAGTTCTGTTTCCAGAGATTGCTCACAACAACCTGTAATTCAGCAATAAGGAATCTAACTCTCCTCTGCTGGTCTTACTTGGTATCCATTTAAAATATCATGTATCCACAGAGAGACATGCATATCCAAAAGAATGTTTTAATATTCAGGTGTATCTAGACATTAGTAGCATGGCTCTATAGTAAAAATTAAAATAAGGTATAGTGACAAGTTTGGAAATATTCATTTTCCTCCAGTTGGCTTTAGTTGTCTTGGGTCTTTTATGATTTCTTATGAATTTTAAGAATTTTTTGTTTGTTTCTGTGAAGAATATTATTGATGAGGATTGCAATGAATCTGTCTATTCTATTAGGTTCCATAGACATCTTTACACTAATTCTTCCAGTCTGTGAACATGAGGATTATCAATATATTTTCTAGCATGTTCTTTAATTTTTTTCTTCAGTGTTTAAAACTTCACTCTGGAGACATTTTACTTCATTGATTATGTTGACATAAAAAAAAAAAAAAAAAAAAAAACAGAACTGGGAAAAGTGTGAATGAGTTTGTTTCCCTGTTTTGATTCCAAGCATATCTGCTATTAAAAAATAGAAAGCCTTTGACTGCACTCTGGGACCTCTGCAGAGACTGATACCCCAACCAAGGACCATGCATGGAGAGGACCTAAAACTCCTGATCGGATATAGCCCCTCTGGCATGAACTCAGTTTCAAGCTCTCTGATCACCTCTTCCTGAGGGTGCAGCTTGCTGGGCCACAGAGGAAGAAAATGCAGCCAGTCCTGATGAGACCTCATAGGCTTGGGTCAGATAGAAGGGGAGAAGGTGCTCCCTATCAGTGGATTAGGAAAAGGCATGGGGCAAAAAGAGGGTGGAAAGGTAGGATTGGGAGGAGAAGAAGAGAGAAGGCTACAGACAGGTGCAAAGTGAATACATTGTAACTAAATAACAATATTTATAAAAGAAAATAGAAAGGCTCCTGATTCTGGTTAATTTTGTATTTTGGCACTTTGATATAAACTCCAAAAAAAAAAAAAAAAAGAAAAATCATCTAATGGCTAAAAAGAAGTTAATAAAATGTTCAATATCCTTAGTCATTGGGAAAACACAAATTATATCTGGAAACTGAGATTATAACAACTGAGATTTCATGTTAAACCCTTCAGAATGTCTACGATCAAGAACTCAAGCCACAGCTCATGCTGGTGGGGATGTGGAACACTGGGAACACTCCCCCTTTGCTGGTGGTTGTGCAAACTTGTAGAACCCCTTTGAAAATGAATGTGGTAGTTTTTCAGAATTGGTAACAATTAGATCTCACAACCCAGTTCTATCACTCCTAGACATATATCCAAAGGATGCTCCACCAAACCATAAGGAGACGTGTTCAACTATGTCCAAAACAGCTTTACTTGTAATAGCCCCAAACTGGAAACATCCTAGAAGTTCCTCAACCGAAGAATGAATAAAGAAAAGGTGGTTCATTTCTGCAATGAATACTATTTACCTATTAAAAACAAAAACCTCATGGAATTCACAGATAATGAATAGAATTAGAAAAGATGATCCTGAGTGAGGTAACCCAGACCCAGAAAGACAACAGGGTATAAGCTCATAAGTAGATATTAGCCATCAAATATAGGATAATCATGCTACAATTGACAGATCAACAAAGCTAACTAAGAGGACCCAAGGGGGAAGCTTGAATCTCACTCAGAAGAGTAAATAGAATAGACATCAGGGGTAGATAAAGGGCAGAGACTGGGTAGGAAAGGGTTGGGGAGGAGAGCAGGAGGAATTAGGTTTGGGGAGGACAGAGGAAAAGAGTACTGGGTAAGAGAACTGGAACCTGGTGGGCGGCATCTATGGGACAAGCTAGAAAACTGGGACAATGGAAGCACCCTGGAATCTGTGAGGGTGACCCTAGCTAAGACTCCTAGTAATATGGATATGGAACCTGAAATGGCCATCTTCTGTAACCACACAAGACTTCCAGTAGGGGGAAACCTATCCATGATTTGTCCTGCCTGTTAGATGTGCAGGGGTAAATATGAAGCAGAAATTGAGGGAATGGACAAGGTTGAGACCCATGCTATGAGAAAGAGCCCACCCCTTTCACTATTAATGATATTTGACTTTTTACAGGCAGGCACCTAGCATATCTGTTTTATAAGAGGCTTCACTCAGCAACTGTTGGAAACAGATGCAATGACCCATAGCCAAACATTAGGATGAGCTTGGGGAATCCTTAGGAAGAGGAGGAGGAAGGATTGAAGAGCTCAAGGACACTACAAGAAAACCTACAGAATCAACTAACCTGGGCTCATAGGGGCTCACAGGGACTGAACCCCCAAACAGAGAGCATGCATGGGACAGACCTATCCCCTCTGCACATATGCAGAATTTATGCAGCTGGGTCTTCATGTTGGACTTCTAACAGCTCAAGGAGGGTCTGTCTCTGACTGTTGCCTGCCTTGGATCCCTTTCCCCTAACAGGGTTGCTTTGTTTATCCACAATAGCAGAAGATGCCCTAGTCCTACTGCAACTTGATATGCCAAGGCTGGTTGATATCCATGTGAAGCCTCCCATTTTCTTGGAAAAAGGGACGATGGAGGATGGGTGAGAAGTTTGATGAGAAGGAGGTACTTGGAAGAAAGGAGGGAAGGAAAACTTTGATTATGATGTAAAAATAATAAAATAATAAATGATTCTGTTGCTCTCCTCTTGGAGCTCCTGTCCTTTTCCCACTTCTTTCATAAGATTCCCTGCACTCTGCCCAAAGTTTGGCTATAGGTCTCAGCATCTGCTTTGATACCCTGCAGGGTAGAGACCTTCAGAGGCCCTCTGTGGTAGGCTCCTGTCCTGTTCCCTGTTTTCTCCTCTTCTGATGTCCATCCTCTTTGCCTTTCTGAATGAGGATTTACATCTTACCCAGATGCTCCTACTTGATTAGATACCTCCTTCTTGATTAGTTTCTGTTGTTTTACTGATTTTAGTATGTTTATCCTATATTATATGTCTAATATCCACTTATGAGTGAGTATAGACCCTGTGTGTCTTTCTGTTTCTGGGATACCTCATGCAGGATGATCTTTTCCAGTTCCCACCATTTGCCTGCAGATTTCATGATTTCCTTGTTTTTAATTGCTCCATAAGGAGAGCAACAGAACCAAAAAATCTGGGCACAGGGTCTTTTTCTGAGACTGATACCCCAACCCAGGACCATTCATGGAGGTAATCTTGATCCCCTGCACTGATGTACCCCATGGCACTTTGGTGTCCAAGTGGGTTCCATAGATATGGGACAGTGAATGTCTCTGACATGAACTGATTGGCCTGCTCTTAGATCACCTCCTCCTCAGGAGGGTGCAGCCTTACCAGGCCACAGAGCAAGACAATGCAGCCACACCTGATGATATCTGATAGACTGGGATCAGAAGAAAGGGGAGGAAGACCTCTCCTATTTGTGGACTGGGGAAGGGGTATGGGTGGGATAGAGGGAGGGAGGGAGCTACAGGTGGGATACAAAGTGAGTAAAATGTAATTAATAAAAAAAATAAAAATAAAAAATGAGCTTACATATTTAAAAATTAATAAATGAAGGCAAAAGAAATAAAATACTGAATATATGCTTTAAAAAGGAACATATTGTATAATGTTTAAATGTAAGTGTATCCCATCAAATATTTATTATTTTTTCAGCAAACATTCCAAATGCACTTTAAACAAGTTCTGTATAGTTTATAATTAATAAAACCTACAGTCATTTGGGAAGAAAGATACTCAATTGAGAAACTGCCTCAATGCCTATAGACATGCCTGAAGCAGTACTTTCTTAGTTGATGATTGATGTGGGAGGGCACAGCACACTGGGGGTGGTGCCACCCCTAGGAAATGGCCCTGGGTTGTAGAAAAAAGCAAGCTGTGCAAGCCAGTGTGCCACTTTCCTCCATGGTTCCTGCCTCTGCCATGTCCAGGTATAGGCCGTTTAATTAGCCCAACAGGAATAATGACTTAGGCAGGTTGACACAGAGGGCCAGTAACTAGCATCAGACCAATCTCCAACACCTGGGGTCCCCCCAACCCTGCCCTACATGGTAACCAGAAGCTGACCAGGGGAGGCTAGGAGCTCTGTGCTGTATCTTGTGCTCAGAGTTTCCAGGGAACTGAGTGGAAGGGGGTCTACCGTGAGACATACTGAGTTGTCCTGGCTCTGTCCTGGGCTGTTTGCAGACACTCTCTTTCTCAGCAACCTTCCTAATAACTGTCATCCTGTCAAGTGAGAGCCATTTCAGGCTCTGCTTCCTGGAAGCCTCATTGTGTGGGACAAGGTCTCTGGAGAGTAGGACCCAAGCTCTTGTCCACAGAAGATGGCTAGATCTGTGTGATACTGGTCACCCATGGATCTTCAGTGAGGAACTGTCACTGGGTTCATAGGTCGTATGTGTGACAGTTGGAGAAGGGATCCAAATGATTGCTGGGTAAGCCCCAGTGGAGGCACAGAACTTTCTCTCACCTGGAAACAAGGGCTGAAAGTTGAGTTTGGAGGTCAGGCCAGGGACCCATATGATTCTATGTCTTTTGCCTAGGTCTTTACCATTCTGAACCTTTCTTCTTCTTTAGGCTTGGCATCCTGCCTAAAGGGACAGGCCCAGGCCCACATCTCTTCTTAGTATCCAGGCTTATTCTGTTTTAGGGAAAGACCCAGGCCAACATCTCTATTTTTTAGGCCCAGGCCTCTTGAGGGGTGGTGATAGGCCAAGTCCCACAACTCTTCTCCTTTGGGCCCAGGCCTTTTCAGTGTTGGGATAGGTCCAGGTACACACCTCTTCTACTTTGGGCCTAGGCCACTTTATGTTTAGGGATAGTCCCAGGACCACATCTTTTTTTCTTTAGGCCCGGGCTTCTTGGTTTAGGGAGAGGCCAAGCCCTGAATCTCTTCTTTGCGGCCATGCCTCTTCAGTGTTAGGGATAGGCCCAGGCCAATACCTCTTGTTTGGCCCCAGGCCTCTTCATGGTTAGTGATAGGCCTAGGACTACATCACTTTTTTTTTCTCCCATACTTCTTCAAGGATAGGATAGGCCCAGGCATATATCTCTCTTTTGGGCACAGACTTCTTTGGGTTTAGGGACAGGCCTAGCAACTCATCTCTTCTTTCTGCCCAGGCCTCTTCATTCTTAGAGATAGACCTAGGCCCACATCTCTTCTTCCTTAGGCACAAACCTCTCCAGGGATAGGGACAGGCCCAGGCCCAGGTACACATCTCTTCAACTTGAGGCCCTGGCCCCTTCAGGTAGTGAGAGCCCCAGGCTCTCATCCCTTCATAGTGCCCAGGCCTATTTGGTGTTAGGGATAGGCCTGGCCCTCACCACTTCTTCTTCTTTGGGCCCAGGCCTGTTCAGGGTATGAAATAGGCCCAGGTCCACACACATTCTTCTTTGGTTCCAAGCATCTTTAGAGTTAAGGTTAGGCCAAAGCTAACATCTCCTCTTCCTAGGGCCCAGTTCTCTTCAGGATTATGGATTGGACCAAGCACACAGTTCTACTTTGGGCCCAGGCTTCTTCAATGTTAAGGATTAGCCCAGTCCCATACCTCTTAATCATGGGCCCAGGCCAATATGTGGTTAGGGGTAGGCCCAGGCCCACACCTCTTCTTCTTTGGCCCCAGGCCTCTTCAGGTTTAGGGATAGGCCAGGGCCCACATCTCTTATTCCAGAGGCCCAGGCTTCTTCACAGTTAGAGAGAGGACCAGGCCCATGTCACTTCTTCTTTATTCCCGGGCCCATTCAGGTTTAGGGACAGCTCAAGTTCACCATTGTTTTTTTGTGCCTAGGACTCTTCAGGGTTTGTGATGGGCCCAGGCCCACACTTCTTCTTTGTGCCTAGGCCTATACAGTGTTATGGATAGGCCCAGGCACACATATCTTCCTCCTTGGGCCCATGACTCTTCAGGGTTATGGATTGGCCCAGATCCACACCTCTTAATCTTTGGGCCCAGTCCACTTTACAGCTAGGGGTAGGCCCAATACCACATCTCTTCTTCCTTGGGCCCTGCTCTCTTCAAGGATAGGATAAGCCCAGGAATTTATCTCTCTTTGGGCACAGATTTCTTCAGGTTTAGAGACATGTCCAGGCCTCCATCCCTTCTCTGGGCCCAGGTCTCAACATAGTTAGGAATTGGCTCAGTTCCACAACTCTTCTTTTTTGGGCCCAGGCCTCTTCAGGTTTAGGGATTGGTCTAGGCCCACATCTCTTCTTCATTAGGTCCAGGTCTCTTCAGGGATAGGGAAAGGCCCAGGGCCTCACCACTTCTTCTTTGGTTGCAGGCTTCCTCAGTTGGGGATAGTCCACTCCAGGTTTAGGAATAGGCTCTTGCCAAAACTCTTCTTTTTTGGGCACAGGCTTCTTCAGGGTTAGGGATAGTCCAAGGCACACATCCTTTCTTCCTTGGGCCCAGGTTTTGGAAAAAAAGAAAAAGAGTGAAACAGTAGTTGTAATGGAAGTTTTGGTGTCTTTGTATGTTATGTTACTATACTTTTGTTTTAATCTGAAGTGTGAGATTTCAGTTGGGCTATAGTTTGTCCATACCTTTTATATGTCATGGGTAGGGCACCATCTTTGCCAGTTGCTAATAGCCTTCCTTGTGGGGCATAAAAAGGGGCATGGTCTAGGACTCTGAGTATAACTGAGGCTAAAAAAGAGACAGTGCGACATTTAGTATTGGCATGTGGCTTGTAGCCATTTGGTGAGACCAGAGATGGTGTCGCAGTTTGGAGCAGACAGACTGAGAAAAATCTTCGGGGCACAGCAGCATGGAAGAGCCTGTAGCTGTGTCTACAGTTGACAAAGATTTCTACAGAGCCCTAAAAGAACTCCTTGATTCTATCAGGGAAAAGTAAAGGGGTCTGGACCCCTGCTCCTCACTAACCTCTTCTCTCTTTTACATAGAGTTGGGGGGTTAGTGGAAGGGAGGTAGAGGCCTAAGCACCCAAAATAAAGTAGAGTTTTGAAAAGACTTGTACAGGTGGCATTTTGTCACAGGTGGTGCCCAACATCATTTAAGATAAAAAGGGTAAACAAGTGACAACCAGACATTGCTTAAGAATAATGGGGAACTTGGTTTTGGAGCTATACACAGGAGATGGCAAGTTATGAAAGAGTGAATGTAATGTTTCAAGATGGCACTGAAAGTTTTATAGCAGTGGCTGATGCCAGGTTCTCTGCTGAAATTTTCCCAGGTGAAATTTTCTGTTGTTGCTTTGTTTTCTTCCTATATTCTGTTTTTTAGAAGATTAAAAAATTACGGATGAGATAGGAAGAACAAAGGTGTCACTCAGTTCTCTTGTTCTGGAAAGGATTACAGACTTGGTGGTTCAATAGGAAAGTTTATGGGTAGAGACTGAAGCTCTTGGAAAGCAAAAAGTGCTACTGAAAAATGGGAGTTTACCCTCTATTGCTGCTCTGCCATGCTCCATGAGGCAGGTGTTCAGAGTACTCCAAGGGGGAAGGGAAGAACTGGAAGCCCAGCAAGCCAAAAGAGCTCTGGTCCCAAGGGCTCCACTACAGGAAGTATCTGTGGCTACAAAGGCAGTTTCAGCTTTCCCAGTCTTTGTGCAACATATGCCTGATAATGATGGTCGTGAGGCTGACAATGACATGACATGGAGTCCAGTAGAAATGTTAAATGAAAAGAAACTTTAAAAGTCTATCATATGGTATGGAATGCATTTAAATTTGGTTAAATAAATGTTAAATAACTAGACTATGAAAAATAGACTTATTCACCAAAAGTGGAAAGGGTTGGTTTTAGCTCTATTAAAAGCTGGTCAGTAGATAAAATTATAATTGTGGTGAAGGAATGAAGCCACAAAAATAGAACAACAAAATATAAGAAAGGGGACAAATGTTGGTAAAGATCAACTGTTTGTTGAAGGACATTATGCTGACTTATGAAAACAAATCAAATCTGAAGATGTAGTGATTGAACAATGTCATTTTGCAGCAGTAAGAGCATGGGATATGGTAGAGGAGCCTGGCAAAAGAACCTCCTCATTTACTAAGGTAATTGAAGGCCCTGAAGAAGCCTTCACCAACTTCTTACAGAGATTGGGTTCAGCTTGAAATTGAGCCAAACCAGACCCTGAGACCAGACAGGTGTTGACACAGATCATGGCTTATGAGAATGCAAATACTAAATGTAACAGAGAACTTAGACCATTAAAAGAATGAGGGGCCCAAAGAGACAGATGTTAAGAGAGACCACTGGCATTGCCTCTCAGGAGCATCATGCCAGTATCATAGGACAAGCCATAGCTAAAAGTCTCAAAAATCAAAATGACTGGTGCTTTAATTGTGGTGAATTTGGTGACTTTGCAAAGAAATCATGAGGCTAGAAGCTTCACTCATAAGGGGAAGAAGCTGCTTCTGGCTACAATGTTCAATTGCCAGATTTGCTGGAATTTGTAGGTATTGTAAGAAGGGAAAGCATTGGAGTAATGAGTGTATATCTAAATGGCATTCAGAAGGTCACCTCTTGCCACCATTAAACAGTCAGAGGGGCCTGTCAGCTCAAGGCCCCACAGCAAAATATAGGAGCTCTCCTGCTATGGTCAGCCAGGAGATGACAAGCAGGAGGAAGATCAAAATGGAAAATTGCTGATCTCACCCATGCTGAATCCAGCAGGGCTTTGGATCTGGGCACAAATACCCTTCTTACCCTTTCAGCAAGATTTGCATGTTACAAAATAACCATTGGTGTTTATGGTCCTTTTCTTTCAGGGACAGAAAGGATGATCTTGGGAAGAAGTGGATTAACTTCTCAAGGATTTATTGTGCATCCAGTTCTTGTAGATGGGGAGTGTAAGGAAGAATATACAATCATGACATATGTAAAACAGGAGATGCCAATTAATGCAGGGGGTAGAATTGCTCAGCTGTTACTATATCTTTATGTCAAGGGCAAAGTCGATCCCATAGAAAGAACAGGTGCCTTTGGGAATACTAAAAAAACATGTGCTCTGGCATCAGTGGTTAATAGTACAAATGAATGATGTTGAGATGTAAGGTTTGATAGATACAAGAGCTGACATCAAAAGTCTTGGAAACAAGAATGGCCACTTCAGAAGATTTCTACACCATTTATAGGAATTGGTAAATTGTCTCAAGTAAGACAAAGTGTTGTACAGTAGATTAAATGTGTGGGACCAGAATGGCAACCAGGGAATTGAGACCTTATGTGGCTGACATACCCATACATTTGTGGGGAAGAGATCTTTTACAACAATGGGGTACTCAAATTAATATGCCTGTAATCCCAGAGACAGCCAATGCTCAAATAAGGGGTGAAATGGTAGAGGCTTCTGTGGAAGGTATTGATATGTGTAATCAAGAACAATCACAAGCTGTGCCCACTGTCCAAGTACAGGACATCACAGGGATTGAGTTTCCAATTTTATAAGAGGGGCCACTGCTGAAATACCAACAGCCTTGCCCCCAAAGTAGTTATCAAACAGACCAGTGTGGCTAGAGCAGTGGCCCATAATGAAAGAAAAGTTACAGGTTTTGCCCCCATCTTTGTTTAGGGCTACCAGCTATGTTTAGTTCCCTGATTAGTGCTAACTGCAACTTTTGTCCTTCAAGGTTTTTGATGTTCAGTTTTAATGCAATATGGTAGGATCAACAAGATTAGCTAGCCCTTTTATGAACTGTGTCTAATTTTGCTTTGATTTTAGTTCAGAAAAAAAGAGATTTAAAGTTATGCTAAGGACTGCAGTTGAGTACAAGATTGAGCTTTACCTATTCTCATTGGTTATGGTTTTTTAAGGTTAAGCCTAGGGTGGGTAAGTATGAAGTTTGCCTATGTATATCTACTTGAAATATAGTCCTAAAACATGCATCTAAGGAATATGCCAGAATTAGAGATTATAGCATTCTGTTTTATAGGATACAATTTAGAGCAGATGATAAAGATAGACAAAGAGTAACTCAAATATGCTGGCCCTCAAACTTGTCAGAGATCTTTTGAATATGACACTTTAATATGTTTAAATTTATTGTGACAAAAGATCCCAAAATCCAGGCAGAAGCTACTCCATGGTCTCTGAGAAGATTTGAGCACAACGACATATGACTGTGACTCTGGATTGTGGTATGCTAACCACTGGACAAGACTTCCCCAACTAGCCCACTGCTAGGGCCCAGCCTAAACTGTGGACAAAGCTGTGGACAGCTGGAGAGTCATTGTTTCACTTAGCTGAGGACAAGGTGAGGTCAATCTCTTACTCCACAGCAATAGTCTCTCATCCTATGTTTCTGATGGCTGGACTGCCTCTGCTCATGGTACCATGATAACACGGGAGCCAGGGACATCACTTAGGTGATGGACTAACTAGTCATCTCTGTCATTTCGGTTGGTACATGGATTGGTACATTTATTTAGCTCATAATTTATCCTTCTCAAGTCTCTGATCACACTGAAGGCTAAGCTAGCTAATGGTAGCTTTGCAGCTAAAGAACAATTAGATCCACTCTTAGTTCATTGGTCAGTTTATTAGCTAGTTAGAATGAGTAGGGACTAGATCATTTATTTAGAAAGGCAAACAGGTTTGCCTTGCTCACAGGCTTCATGTTAGTTGACTATGTCTAATGGTGAATATCTGGATAGAAAGATATGGAATTTATGTAGGGTCTGAGGATATAGGAGGTTCAGATGTGAGAATCTAGATTGTGTTGACTGATGGTCTGGAAAAATGTTTCCAAGTTGGTAAATGCAAGAAAGATTGGTAGGCCTAGGTAGGTGTCTTAAAGGTATGTGAATGTGAGTTATAATCATATAGAAAAGTGATTTAAGACACATTAAAAATAGAAATGGGAGATATTTAAGATTTCTCCCTCCTTCTGCTATTTTCGTGATGGTCTTGCTGTAAGACTTCAAAAGTTCAGAGTTTTCACACTGATCAACAGCGTTCTGATAAGTTGTTGGAATTTATTATCCAGTCATAAGCTTGTGATTTTAATTTCCTTTGGTTGTCCTCTGAGATAGACTTAAAGGTGCATCTCATCATGCTAAAAACATCTGTCTAATGTGTATTTCTGACCCAAAAAGCATAGTGTTTACTATGGTATTTCTCATATCTGACATTTCTGAGGTAGACTTTGACATAGTATTTAGGAATATCTTAAGCCTATTCTTTCTAGTTGCTTTGTTAAGGAAAGTCCAAGCATCCACTTTTAGCATCAAAACCATTAATGTATTTCTGCCTAACTTTCCAGTGTGACATGGAGGTGGGTGGCTAAAAGTAGATGCTGAGTGTACAAAAAGTGGCTGAGCCTCATTGGTGGCTGATTACCAACATCTGTGCCCACAGAGAAATTGTTAGTTTCAGACCATGGACACACTTTGTTTATAAAGGTTACAAAACAAATAGCTAAGAAGAACTGATACTCATTCTGTTGGATCCAGTTTTTCCTGTTACTCTCAGAATGTTCTTATATTAGATTTGCTGATATTTTACTTTTCTGAGGTTTTTAAAAAAAAATATATTCTTTTGCAAACTAAAAATTCATATGAGTTTCAGGAAATCAAAAAGTCATGAGACCTGGATCTGCCATAGTTCAAATGGACCACAGATGAGTCTTCCCCTTAGTCGTGGGATTCCTCACTTTTCCCATTTAATAAGAAAAAAAATAACTTCTGACTCTAATCTGAATTTGTCCCAGCTGATTTTTACCTGATTGACTCTATTCTGGAATCAGCAACTGACTGCCAGCTGAAAACTGAACTTGCTGGAAGCTGAAGTAATCCAGTCCAGCCAAAGTGATGGCTCCATGTCTCTTCATATGGATCAACTAACCAGATTCTTCCCAGTACTGCTCCATTGCCCAGCCTTTGACTGATATTTCAGCTGTCCTAGCCCCTGATGGCAATCCTATTGTCAGCACTGAAGCAACTTCAGAAGAAAAGTCTTCAGTCCAAAATCCCACCTAACAGACTGAAATGCAAAGTCAAAAGGGGTTCCCTGGCATTAGCTATTATCTTGGAAACCTGCTTAGCTGGAGCAGGAACTAGTATTGCAGCCTTTAGAGACACTAGAGAGAAAAGATTCCAGAGGATGGTTTAAATCCTGGCATTATTGTTCTCCTTGGCTTCCTTCCTCTATATCCACACTGAAGGGACCCCCTACTCATTTTGATTTTTATCTTTGGGCCTTGTATTTTAAATCACTTGAAGGCTTTAATAAAGTAATGTTTGGGAGCAAGGCAGTAATGGTACTGAGATCCCATTGTGGAAAGGTAAATCTGAAGGACCCAGGGTCATATCTGGAAGACTGAAGATTGGGTCTTCAAATGATAATGGTGAGGGGAGAATGAGAGACCAGAGAATTAAGAGTCAGTGGGTATTGTTTTAAAGTTTAAAGCTCCAGCCACCTGGGTAAAACAAAACAAAACAAAAAACAAAAACAACTAGATTTAATGCATTTCCCCCTCCCACTAATACAGTTGCTAGGAAACCAGCCCATATGACTAGGCCACAACTGTTTGTGGTCTTGGAGCCTAAAGTGGACCAATCATTTCAAAAGTCAATTTCCCTTACCCAATCATGTAATGCCAAAGCATGTAAGTACCTGCATGTAGTTTTGCCCTATAAAAATCTTGTTCCCCTAGATCGTGGTGCTGCATTTCTAATCTGTTTCCACAGGGGGTTTGTGTCCAGTGTTCAAACACATATACAATTAAAAATCCTCATGTATTTTCAGTGGAGTCTATTCCTGGTGTTTGGGGGTTTGAGAACTGGGCACAACATGCTCACCTCCTGGGATTTACCACCATCCAAACAACTATGACTTTCTGCTCCCAACCTCACACTGTGGCTGACAGGTAGTGCTCAGTGAAGGGTTGTCATCCAGTCATCCATAATGTCCTCCCCAGGCCAGAGCTCAGGCTGAGCCAGGCCTGAAACCCCTGTGAAGCTCACAAACAAAAACTGAACTGGGTTAACAGGCTGGGCTACAGCTGCTGCTTCTGCCATGGTAGCTGTGGAAACAGAGGAAGAGGAGGAGGGGCCCTGCTGTCACCTTCAGGTTAGGCAATGTGACAAGAACACACCAACCCTGCCTAGTGTGCTCCTCACCCCTCACCCTAGTGCCAAGCACCAAAGACAATAGCCCAGAGTGACTTCCAACTCCTTGGCTAATGACAGGTAGGTTGGGTCCATACCCTACACACTAATGAGGCTTGATGGGGCTTTGGTGTGTCTGTAGGTGTTACCACCTGACATCAAGGTGCTGTCAAGCACTTGCACTAGAGATGTGGCCAGTGACAGGCTTCACCCTAGGGCAAGGATGTAGGTGAGGCTGTGCTCTGAATTTGAATCAATTATGTATGACTTGTTCATTCTCACCACATCTCTGTGAGGACAGAGAGCAGGATCTGTGAGGGTTACAGTCAAAAGAGGTGTGAGTGGCCCAGTTTTCCATTGGAGATGGCCCACCTTGGAGGCTAAACCCCTGAATCAAATCTACTTGGTGGCCCACTGTTGTGGCTGTAAACAAGTTTTTGATTTGATCCCAGGACTGGTTCAGACTGTCCACTGAATCAAACTATTTGTCTGGTGCAGGCTGAGAGGGCTGTTTCTCAGCTGCATACAGTTTAAATCTGAAGACTCTGGAGATGGAATAAATGCCAGGGCCCATAGAGAGAAGAGTGCTCAGAGAAAGAAGGCTGCTGATGCTCCCCTTGCTACTCCTGGTTGCTGTGGATGCAGTTGGATGAGATAAGTTGAAGAAATCCTGAAACAAAGATTGGAATGCCCTAAGGAACCCAATGACCCTAACTGGCAGGAAATAGCTAAAGAGAAATCCACCTGTCTCCCCATTATTGTTCCTTCTCTTCTACCTTGTGTTGGGGTGTTGGAAGAGATTGGGGTGAAGGGAGGAAGAGGCATAAGAAACCAAAATAAAATAGTAATAAAAGTTATGCTAACACCCCACCTCTTGGATGCAAGTGAGAATCACCTCAAAGCTTTGAGCAGGTGATGTGAGCTGGGATCTGTTTGACCCAAAACATGCCCAGTTTGGGCAGAAGCTGGATCTGCTTCCTCTAGTCTTTGGCTACTATTCCACTTTAAAAACAAGTGCAATGACTATCTGGACAAACAGGCCTGAGCTAACTCTGCTGTAGCTTGTGATCTGCTTTTTGTAGTCTTTGGCTACTATTCCTCTTTAAAAACAAGTGCATGTAGCAGTGCAGGGCCTTTAATCCCAGCACTAGGGATGCAGGTAGATCTATGTGAGTTTGAGGCCAGCCTGCTCTACAAAGAAAGTCCAGAGCAGCCAGGCTGTTACACAGAGAAACTGTGTCTTTAAAAAAAAAAAAAAAAACAAAAACAAACAAACAAACAAACAAAAACAAAACCAAAAAGAACAAAGTAATGAAAACCAAGTTCATGTGACCTTGAATAAAATACTCCCCAGAAGTGATGGAGGCTAAGATACAGGCTGAGATATAAGACTCCCACAGCCTTGTCCACTAAGGGCTGCTCCAAATAGTAACTTTTGAAGAGAACATTTATTTGAGTCACATTTTTTTTTTTTATGTCAGGGGTCCCCAGGAACATCCAACCTGGAAGTCCACTCATGTGCACTCCTGTGTAGCTATGATGTGTGTATTGTGTCTGGTAGGATGTCACTCCTGCTCCTACCAACTCCAATATGCAAGGACCAGAGGCCTTGAGCATCCATTATGGATCCAAGGACTCAGCCCACAACCTAACTCAACCTAGCTAATGCATGTGTACTCTCCCCTTGCACACAATCTCCTACCATCCCCCCACCCCTGACAACCTACAGCATTTGTTTCATCAGCCTGTTGACAATTGTCTTCTTGAGAGCTGGGATCCCAGCCCTGTGCTGGACTCAATAGGGGGTGAAGAAGAAAGGACAGCCCCTTCCCGCAGGGAGCTCACAGTCTAGTTGGGGACTCAAGGTGCACATGAATACACATAGCACAGATACACACACATACAGAAGAGACAAGCACAGGACTAAACAGCACATAACACTCTAGGGAGACACTGTGTGTTAACTTGAGTACTACTATAAAGGAGCCTGGGCTGGGAGCCTATCCCTGGTGAATGAGGGAGGGTTGAGGGTGGGGAAAGAACATTTCAGAGCAGTACAGGGGAAGGCATGGTGCAGTTACAGTAGGGAAGAGACAAGCTGGGCAATTACCTGAGGGCCATGGTAAGGGCTTCAGTAAGTTAGCCAAGGAAAGCAGGAGCATGGAAGCTCCTGGGGATGGGGAGCACCTCCCTTTTCTCAGATCTCTTTGAGTACTCAGTGACCCCAGAATAAGGCATAGGGGTTCAATAAGAATCAATAACCCCAACTGCATGGGGGCTACAGACAGTAAGACCCCAGGTCAGTAATCCACAGGTTCCTACCAAGCCCAGGTAGGGAAGATTGCTCTCTTTTCCTAACCAGTGGTTCACAATAAGGTAAGAGGGAAACATTTGTGGGCTCCCAAATGACCTGCTCACATGTGAAGATATGAATCCTTGATCAGCAGTGGCCAAGACCCACACCCCTACCAGTACCCCTGCTCATTCAGGGACACACACAACCTCTCTGCTGTTGTCTCCCACTGCCTAGACCCACAGGCACCATGTGCTGGGCTCTGTTGCCTCTCTACTCTCACTGTCCCAGATGACACCTGCCTGGAGCTGATCACCTGGCCAGCATGTGGTTAATGGAAGCAGGATTCTTTCCCTCTGGGATAGACAGAGAAAAAGATTTACCATCCATTCAGCAATTCAACCTCCCCTTGAAACTCCACAGTGAAGTAGAGCCATGACTAAGCTGAAGGCTCCATTGTAAAATGTCACAGCCTGGCAGACACAAAAAGGAAAAATGGAACCAAGCTCAGGAGCCTTGGAAATGTCTGGGGAGTGAAGCCAGGTTCCACAAATCAGGTGTACCTTTAAGACTGCGAAGAAGGGATGGATGGACTAAAAGGGGCTCAGCCTCAGCATTCTTTATCACAAACAAGAGGAGACCAGGAGGAGAGAGACACACTTGTATGTGGTAAGGACAGGATGGCACATGAAATCCCAGGGCTGAGGTCTTTAATCTGGAGTCCGGAGACTCCTGAAACTGCTTGGGATTGTGAGAGCTACATGGGTATGTGTGTTCTCCAAGGAGAAGGTCCATAGCCTCCATCAGGTTGTAAAGGGACACTTGCCCCTCAAGTGTTAACCTTTCTAGTTCAGAAAGGGCATGGTGCCCTGGCTTCTGAGGAGAGTGTGGGAGAACCAGGCTTAGGTTTTTCTCACCTGGGTAGACCTTGTCTCCACAGAACCCATGGAGCTAGCTAGCCAAACAATGTTAAGACTTAGGCAAAGCCACAGCACTTAGTGGAACTTGGGTGCCCTCTGCTTCTGCATGCTGCCCTGCTGGGCTCTGGACTTGGAGGGGTGAGCCAGGTCTCCTCACTGAAGAGCCCTTCAGGTGCCCTTTGTACTCCTGTGCTTGACTTCAGGTAATTCTTTTTATTCATTTGTTTTTATTTTCTCTGTGTGAGTGTTTTGCCTCCATATGTGGATGTGCCATTTGCCAAGATGAAAAACTCAAGTCACAACACATGCTGGAGAGGTTGTGGAGAAAGGGGAACCCTCCTCCACTGCTGGTGGGAATGTAAACTGGTACAACCTCTTTGGAAATCTATCTGGTGCTTTCTCAGACAATTAGGAATAGTGCTTCCTCAAGACCCAGCTATACCACTGCTAGGTATATACCCAAACTTTGCTCAAGTACACAAAAGGGATACTTGCTCAACCATGTTTATAGCAGCTTTATTTGTAATAGCCAGAATCTGGAAACAACCCAGATGTCCATCAACGGAGGAATGAATACAGAAATTGTGGAATTTTTACACAATGGAATAGTACTCAGCAATCAAAAAGGAGGAAATCATGAAATTTGCAGGCAAATGGTGGGATCTAGAAAAGTTCATTCTGAGTGAAATATCCAAGAAGGAGAAAGACAAACATGGTATATACTTGCTTATATAGACCTATACGATATGATAAACATAATGAAATCTATACACATAAAAAAGATAATTAAGAGAGCGGACATGGGGTAAGATGATCAATCCTCATTTAGAAAGACAGATAGGATGTGCATTGAACGTATGACAGGAGTCTACTGAAGGCATCCGGAAGACTCTAACTAGCAGTGTTTTCAAAGCAGATACAAAGACTCATAACCAAACCTTTGGCAGAGTACAGGGAATCATATCAAAGAAGGGGAGTTAGTATGATGGGAAAGGATAGGAGCTCCATAAGAACCAAATATATATGGGCACAGGGTCTTTTCTGAGACTGTCATTCAACCAAGGACCATATATGGATATAACCTAGAACCTCTGCTCGGATGTAGCCTGTGGTAGCTCAGTAACCAATTGGTTTCCCATAGTAAAGGGCACAAGGACTATTTCTAACAGGAACTCAATGGCTGGCTCTTTGACCTCCCCACCCCCAAGGGAGGAGCAGTCCTGTTAGGCCACAGAGGAGGACTTTGCAGCCAGTCCTGAAGATACCTGATAAAAGAGGATCAGATGAATGGGGAGGAGGTCCCCCCATCAGTGGACTTGGAAAGGGGCAGGGTGGAGATGAGGGAGGGAGGGTGGGAGTGGGAGGGAATGAGGGAGCGGGATACAGCTGGGATACAGAGTTAATAAAATGTAACTGATAAGAAAAAAATAAAATTAAAAAAAAAATCAAAACATGAAATCCACTATGTAAGCAAACTGAAAGAAGGAAAACATATGATCATCTCATCACATTAGATGCAGAAAAGGCCTTTTGACCAAATGCAGCACCTATTCAGGGAATAAGAATTGGGAATTTTAGGGATAAGAGGGATATACCTCAGCACAATAAACCTTCCCACATGTGTGCACATACACCCCTGTAAAACTCCCCACACGTGTGCACATTCACATTAAACCCCCACACTTGTGCACATACACCACATGCACATCACAAACCAAACTCAACTTTTAAATTAGAAAACGTACAACCTGAAGATGTAGTCAGTTGTGTTTACCTGCCATGCAGGAGGCTTCAGTTTAATCCTCAACACGGTCAACCTGCGCATAAAACAGAAATATTACAAATTTGCCTTCTGGGATGACTTGATGACTGGATGAAATGGAGCAGAGGTTTCCTTTTGACATGAATATGTTTTAAATCTTAGTCCTTTCAGTTTCAAAACTGTAACCTAAACCCAAAGACCAATCAATGATTTTAATAAGATCCTCACACTGAGCTTTTAAAAATTTCCTTAGCCTGCAATGCTTTTTCTTCTTACATCTTCAAAAATCACGATTTTATTGTGCTTCTCCCAAGAAGCATGATGTCTTTCCTCACCCTCCTGGTCATATCTCATGCCTCCTCTCCCAGTGACCTTAATGAAGTGGATCACAGGCCTCTCAACTCAGAGACTACCCTCATGTCAGTGAACACATATGCCTACCTGTGCACTGACAGTCAAGAGACACACATGATTTCAATAGATGACTTTCCATTACTCACTAATATGCCATTTTAAAACACACGACTAAGGACTACATTTAGCATCACACAAAATTGTTGTGATTTCAGAGGGATAAGAGACCAAAACAACGTGGGGAAAGTTACATTTTGGGCTAGCCTGAGCTAAATCAAATTAAACCAGCTTTTCTCCTGTGGAACTTTTGAGCACCTTCCCTTTCTGATGCTCAGTCTCAAATCAGCATTCATTATTTCACGTTTAACCAAATGTTTCTGTGCTGTGCATTTCAAAGCACGAGTGTTCATCAAAACACACTTCAGAAATATTGGTCTAATTCTTTAAGTAATGAGGACACATTAAATGTCATATTCTTGTTCCATTAATTATACAACCTTGCTTTAAGCCTATCTTCAGTACCCTTTGTAACAAATCCACTAAACTTACCTTCTACATCAAAAACAGCCAAAGGGATAAATGGCTTGAGTATGTGCCTATATATCTTTTAAGTATTTTACTTGATACCTAAAATGTTTACATATTTATAGATGTGGTATTTTGAAATAAAAACACATTGTATACCCTCCATTGCATTGATTGCTGGTATCCAATATGTATAAAGAACTCAAGAAACTAAACATGGACACACCAAGTAACCCAATTAAAAATGAGGTACAGATCTAAACATAGAATTAAACAGAGGAATCTCTAATGGCTGAGAAGCAGTTAATTAAATGTTCAATATCCTTAGTCATAAGGAAAATGCAAATTATAATAACTGAGATTGCATGTTAAACCCTTCAGAATAGGTAAGATCAAGAACTCAAGCCACAGCTCATGCTGGTGGGGATGTAGAACACTGGGAACACTCTCCCATTGTTGGTGGGAGTGTAAACTTGTACAACCCCTTTGAAAATCAATGTGGTAGTTTTTCAGAATTGGTAACAGTTGTATCTCACAACCCAGTTCTACCACTCCTGGACATATACCCAAAGGATGCTCCACCAAACCATAAGGACACGTGCTCAACTATGTTCAAAGCAGCTTTACCTGTAATAGCCCCAAACTGGAAACAACCTAGAAATTCCTCAACCAAAGACTGAATAAAGAAAAGGTGGTGCCTTTATGCAATGAATATTATTCACCTATTAAAAACAAAATCCTCATGGAATTTGCAGATAATGAATAGAACTAGAAAAGATGATCCCTAGTGAGGTAACCCAGAAAGACAATGGGGCATATGCTCATAAGTAGATATTAGCCATCAAATATAGGATAACCATGCTACAATTGACAGACCAACAAAGCTAACTAAGTAAGAGGACCCAAGGGGGAAGCTTGAATCTCACTCAGAAGAGGAAATAGAATCGACATCAGGAGTAGATAAAAGGGGGAGACTGGGTAGGGGAGGGTTGGGGAGGAGAGCAGGAGGAATTAGGTTTGGGGAGAACAGAGGAAAAGAGTACTTGGTAAGAGAACTGGAACCAGTTGGCGGCATGTATGGGACAAGCTAGAAAACTGGGACAATGGAAGCACCCCGGAATCTCTGAGGGTGACCCTACCTAAGACTCCTCCTAATATGGATATGGAACCTGAAATGGCCATCTTCTGTAACCGCACAAGACTTCTAGTAGGGGGAAACCTATCCATGATTTGTCCTGCCTGTTAGATGTGCGGGGTAAATATGGAGTAGAAATTGAGGGAATGGCCAATTTTGAGATCCATGCTATGAGAGAGAGCCCACCTCTTGTACTATTGGTGATATTGCACTGTATTTAAGGGCAGGCACCTAGCATATCTGTTTTACAAGAGTCTTCACTCAGCAACTGATGGAAACAGATGCAATGACCCACAGCCAAACATTAGGCTGAGCTTGGGGAATCCTTAGGAAGAGGAGGAGGAAGGATTAAAGAAGCCAAAGAGCTCAAAAACACTACAAGAAAACCTAGAGAATCAACTAATCTGGGCTCATAGAGTCTCACAGAGACTGAACTACCAAACAGAGAGCATGCATGGGACAGACCTAGGCCCTCTGCACATATGTAACAATCATGCAGCTGGGACTTCATGTGAGACTCCTAACAGCACAAGGAGGGTCTGTCTCTGACTGTTGCCTGCCTTTGGATCCCTTTCCCCTAACAGGGTTGCTTTGTTTATCCACAATTGGAGAAGATGTCCTAGTCCTACTGCAACTTGATATGCCAAGGCTGGTTGATATCCATGTGAAGCCTCCCCTTTTCCTTGGATAAAGGGAGGATGGGAGGATGGGTGAGAGGTTTGGTGAGAAGGAGATACTTGGAAGAAAGGAGGGAAGGAAAACTTTGATTATGATGTAAAAATAATAAAAATAAATAAATGGTTCTGTTGCTCTCCTCTTGGAGCTCCTGTCCTTTTCCCACTTCTTTCATAAGATTCCCTGCACTCTGCCCAAAGTTTGGCTATAGGTCTCAGCATCTCCTTTGATACCCTGCAGGGTAGAGACCTTCAGAGGCCCTCTGTGGTAGGCTCCTGTCCTGTTCCCTGTTTTCTCCTCTTCTGATGTCCATCCTCTTTGCCTTTCTGAATGAGGATTGAGCATCTTACCCAGATGCTCCTTCTTGATTAGATACCTCCTTCTTGATTACTTTCTCTTGTTTTACTGATTTTAGTATGTTTATCCTATATTATATGTCTAACATCCCCTTAAGTGTGAGTATAGACCCTGTGTGTCTTTCTGTTTCTGGGATACATCATGCAGGATGATCTTTTCTAGTCCCACCATTTGCCTGCAGATTTCATGATTTCCTTGTTTTTAATTGATCCATAAGGAGAGCAACAGAACCAAAAATTCCAGGCACAGGTTTTTTTTTTTCTGAGACTGATACCCCAAACAAGGACCATTCAGGGAGGTAATCTTGATCCCCTGCACTGATGTACCCCATGGCACTTTGGTGTCCAAGAGGGTTCCATAGATATGGGACAGTGAATGTCTGTGACATGAACTGATTGGCCTGCTCTTTGATCACCTCCCCCTCAGGGGGATGCATCCTTTCCAGGCCACAGAGGAAGACAATGCAGCCAGTCCTGATGATATCTGATAGACTGGGATCAGAAGAAAGGGGAGGAAGACCTTTCCTTTTAGTGGACTGGGGAAAGAGTATGGGTGGTATAGAGGGAGGGAGGGAGCAACAGGTGGGATACAAAGTGAATAAAATATAATTAATAAAAAAATAAAATAAAATAAAACTAAGCTTACATATTTAAAAAATAAATAAATGCAGGCAGAAGAAATAAAATACTTAATTTATGCTCTAAAAAGCATAAATTATACAATAAACATATTGTATAATGTTCAAATGTAAGTGTATCCCATCAAATATTTATCATTTTTTTTTTTTCAGTCAAAAGTTCCCAATGCACTTTAAGCAAGTTCTGCATAGTTTTTTATTAATAAAACCTGGAGGCATCTGGGAAGAAAGATCCTCAATTGAGAATCTTTGGGCTTTGTATTTTCAATTGCTTAATGGCTTTCATAAAGAAATGCTTGAGAGCAATACACTAATGGTGCCCAGATCCCATTCTAAAAAGGCACATCTATAGGATACAAGGGGTCATATCTGGAAGACCCAAGATTGGGTCTTCAAATGATCATGGGAAAGGGGGAAATGAGAGACCAAAAAGATTAAAAATTAGCAGGTACTATTAATTAAGGCCTGAAATATGTGGGTGGAGAAGTCTAGTAATGCCCTGAGAGGAAGGACTGCCTTACTGCATTCTTTCCCCATCCACTAGAGATAACAGTTGCTAGGAAACTGGCCCATCCCCCTAGGGAGGGACACCAGGTGATTATGGTCTGGGGACCTTCCTATAGCCAATCAATTCAAAATGTAGCATTTTGACCAATAGATGCTTGCCAGGCAGGGATTGCCCCTGCCTTGGGCATGCTGGGAGGGACCAGAATCTATATATCACCCAATTAACCTGGGCGCAGCACTCTCTTCCCCACTGCTTTGGCAGTGGGGGTGTGTGGACCCAAGCTGCAGCTTGTAATTTACAATAAAAAGAACCTCATGTATTTGCAGCAGAGTCTAGTTATTCCTGGTCTTTTGGGGCTTGTGAACTGGGCAGAACAGCTACTAGTCCACTTTAAAAGACAAGTACAAGGAGCTGAGCAGGGCCTTTAATCCTAGTACTAGGGAGGCAAGCAGATCTATGTGGGTTTAAGGCCAGCCTGCTCTACAAAGAAAGTCCAGAGCAGCAGGGCTCTTACACAGAGAAAAACCTATCTTGAAAAAACAAAACAAAAAAAAAAAAAAAAGAAAGAAAGAAAAAGAAAGAAAGAAAGAAAGAAAGAAAGAAAGAAAGAAAGAAAGAAAGAAAGAAAGAAAGAAAGAAAGAAAGAAAGAAAGAAAGAAAACCAAGTTCATGTGACCTGGAATAAAACACTCCCCAGAAGTGATGGAGGCTAAGATATAGACTGAGGTATAAGCCAGTATCCTCCCACAGCCTTGTACTTCAAGGACTGCTCCAAATAGCAACTGTTGAAGAGAACATTTATTTGAGTCACAGTTTTTTTTTTTTTTTTTTTTTTGATGTCAGGGGCCCCAGGACCAGCCAACCTGGATGTCCACTTGTCTGCACTCCTGTGTAGCCATGATGTATGTTTTGTGTGGAATGGTGTTCCTCCTGCTCCTACCAACTCCAATATGCAAGGACCAGAGGCCTTGAGCATCCATTATGGATCCAAGGAGTCAGCCCACAGCCCAACTCAACCTAGCTAACCCATGTGTACTCTCCCCTTGCACACAATCTCCACCCCCCCCCACCCCTGACAACCTCCAGCATTTGTTTCATCAGCCTGTTGACAAGTGTATTCTTGAGAGCTGGGATCCCAGCCCTGTGCTGGACTCAATAGGGGGTGAAGAAGAAATGACAGCCCCTTGCTCTCAGAGAGCTCACAGTCTAGTTGGGGACTCAAGGTGCACATGAGTACACAAAGCACACATACACACACATACAGAAGAGACAAGCACAGGACTAAACAGCACATAACACTCTAGGGAGACACTGTGTGTCAACTTGTGTATTCCTACAAAAAAGCCTGGGCTAGGAGTCTAGCCCTGGTGAATAAGGGAGGGCTGAGGGTGGGAAAGAACATTTCAGAGCAGTACAGGGGAAGGAATGGTCCAGTTACAGCAGGGAAGAGACAAGCTGGGCAATTAGCTGAGGGCCTTGGTAAGGGCTCCTCTAAGTTAGCCAAGGAAAGGAGGAGCATGGAAGCTCCTGGGGATGGGCAGTGACTTCCCTTTCTCAGCTCTCTTTGAGTATGTGGTGATGCCAGAATAAGGCATAGGGGTTCAGTAAGAATCAATAACCCCAACTGAATGGGGGGATACAAACAGTAAGACCACAGGTCAGGAATCCACAGGTTTCTACCAAGCCCTGGTAGGGAAGAACACTCTCTTTTCCTAACCAGCAGTTTGTTCTAGCAAAGGAGGGAAACATTTGTGGGTTCCCAAGTGACCTGCTTACATGTGAAGATATGAGTGTGTTACCTTAAGCCACCCCAAGATTGGATTCTAATGAGTAAAACTGTAGACCTCATGTTTTTGTTTTGAAAGCCCTCTGTTACACAGACACAGTGCTCTCCCAGGCTTGTCTCCAAGCTCTGGTTTGCATATTTCCTCCCTCAGTAGTTGGGATCCAGTTTACTGGTGCTGCTTTCTGTTAGAAAGGACTGTCCTCAGCACATGGAGGAGATGGGTGCTGTGTCTCCTGCAGCATGGGTGCAAGCTTCTTGGCATGTCATTTCTCATGGACATCTCTTTGTCATTGTTTTACTCTTGGGTTTTTATTTTTTGTCCTAATGGAGTTTTTTTGTTTGTTTGCTTTGTTTGGTTTGGTTTTGAGATGGGCTTTCTTTGTGTAAAAGCTCTGGCTGTCCTGGAACTAGCTGTGAATTCAGAGATCCACCTGCCTCTACCTCCCTAGTGCTGGGATTAAAGGCCTGTGCCACCACCACCTGGTGCTAATGGGATTTTAACAGTTTTTGTTGTTGTTGTTGTTTTTAAGATATTAACAGTAGTTAAAAGAATATTTTTTGGGCAGACTGTATTTGGGTGGAAGTCAGGCAGATGTCCTACCTCAAATTTTTCCTTTCAGTGGCCTTGAAAATGGTGTGTGTGTGTGTGTGTGTGTGTGTGTGTGTGTGTGTGTGTGTGTGTGTGTGTGTGTTGTGGGAAAACTGAATCTCTGTTTTGTCTCATGCATAGCTTCATAATGGAACAAAGACACTCTTAGTAACTTTTTTTGATCTTCGTTAAATTTGTTGGTCTTTTATTATGGTTTGCTTTCTTCCAGTGCTAGATTTTCAAAAAATTAAGTAGAAGGCATCCCCTGGGGTGTGGGAAAGATTCAATTAATATCCACTATTTTCTGTGTAGAGTGAATCCCTGGATTTCATTGTTTTCTAACTGGATTTTTCCATTTCCAGATAATTCCTCCACCCCCTCCCATATCTCCAGATTGTCTGGATGACACTGATGCTCTGGGCAGTATGCTAATCTCTTGGTACATGAGCGGCTATCATACTGGCTACTATATGGTAAGGATTCCCTGGGAATGTCCTGACATGTTCTGTGAAGGTGTACACTGCTGAGCTTTGCACCTAAAGCCAGCTCTTGAATGACTACAAATGTGGCTTGTTCTATGGAGCCTAAAAATTTAAGGCAGCTTTTAAGACTACCTTAAAGTTTAAAAATTGACATGTTTCATCAGCCCTCCTGAATATGATTGTAGTTAATTTCAAAGGTCTGGTTTTGTTGTTTGTTTGTTTGTGTTTTTTCAAGACGTGGTTTATCTGTGGGTATTGGGATCACATCCTTGGCCTTGTGCATGCTTCCCAAGCTCTACCACTGAGCTGTACCCCAGCCTGGCCATTTTTTGCAGTTCAGTGTTTAAATCTTGTGTGTAGGTGTAGCTCTTACCTTCCATTGTATATAAATACATAAGTGTTCTGTTATCCATTCTACAACAACAACATTTGTTGTTGTTGTTTTGTCTTGGTTTTTGTTTTGTTTTTGAGACAGTTTCTCTTTCTAGCCTTGGCTGTCCTGGTCTTTGAAGACCTCAAACTCACAGTGATCCACCAGCCTCTGCCTCCCTGAGTAAAGGCATGTGCCACCACACCTGGCTACTCCAGTCTACTATTAATGACTATTTATCTTGTCAATTTGGGGCTGTAAAAATGTTTCTGGGATAGAGAGATGTCATTGCAATCAAGAGCATTGGCTGCTTTTCTAGAAGACCCAATTTTGATTCCTGGTACCCACATGGCTGCTCCTAATGTGTATAACTCAAGTTTTGCTAGATCTCATGTCCTCTTCTAGCCTGTACAGGTACTCTGTGTATGCAAGCAAAATACCCATACATATAAAATAAAAATTTTTTAAATTTAAAAAATATGTTGCTATGAATATGCTATTTTTCTAGCACCAAACTGTTCCCAGTCTCCTGGGTTTTTGTTGTTGTTTGTTTGTTTTTGCATAGCGTGTTTCTGTATAGTGCAGCTTTGTACTAGCCCAGACTGGCTTTCAAATCACAGTCCTCTTGCTTTGTCTACTAAGCACTGGCTCATTAGGCATACATCACTAAGTTGAGCTTAAGGGTTATTTTTTTGCTTCATTCTGTTTTTTTTTTTTTTTTAAAGAGAGACCAGGCTAGCCTTGGACTCACAGAGATCTGCCTGCTTCTATCTCCTGGTGCTGGAATTAAAGGCATGGGCTACCACTCCCTACATGAGGCAGGAGTTTACTGTAGCACAGGCTGGCTTTGGACTCACTGTGTAGCTGAAGATGACTTTGAACTCCCAGTCCTACTTCCTCAGCCTCCTGATGCTGGCTCGAAAAGCTGCATCACCAGGCTGGGCATCAAACTTGGCCTGAAATGTTTATGCACACATTTATCTAGTGTGTTCCCTGTTCTTTTAACTTTTTATTTGCATTCTTTACAGGGTTTCAGACAAAATAAAAAGGAAGGATAGAGCTCACCCACAAATTAAGCAGTAAGTCTGTTATTTTCTTGTATAACTCTTAAAGTTTGTGGGAAATGAGTGTTTTGAACATTTAGAAATTAATGTTTATGTAAACTATAGGAGAAGTATTTGTTCTTGTTTTTTTTTGGGGGGGTTTGGATTTGCACATGTGCGTATGTCCCTGTGTGTTGGGGGTGAGGTTGGTTCATGCCGACAGAAGTGGCTGTTGAATCCCCTGGAACTTGAGTTACATGTCAGCTGCTTGTCATGGTGCTGGAATGGAACTCAGTCTAGAGGAACAGCAAGTGCTCTTAACTGCTGTGTCCTCTCCAGCCCCACTAAAGTCTGCCAAAAATTAGATTAAATATTGAATTATCCCTACATGATCAAATTCTCATGGTGTCAAAGTGTCATCTTCCAAATACTTGCTGGATGGTTTGGTTATGTTGACAAAACAAAGACCCTTAGGCTGGCCTTGAACTCCAAGCTGCCTGCCTCAGTATCCATAGTGCAAGGATTATACTTTGCACCACTGTACTTGGCTTACCATCTGGTGTAGAGTGTGAAGATAATTGCAGTATCATTGCCCAGTCAGGCTTGGGTGCTTGTGTGTGCGTGTTGGGTGAGGGGTGTGATAGGGATTAAAATGAGGTCCTCACACAAAAGTAGTAAGCAAATATTCTGCCACCAGATCCACATGTACTTTTTAGGTTAAACTTTTTTGTGTGTGTGGAGGTTTTGTGTACATGTATGTTTATGTTCCATGTGCATGGCTGGTGCCCTTGAGGCTAGAAGAGGGCGTTGGATCCCATGAAACTTGTTCTAAATGGGTGGTTATAACTTGCCTGGGTCTTCCAAGAATAAGAGTAAATGCTGTTAACCACTGAGCCATCTCTCCAGACCCACCTGCTCTTTTGATAAGTAATGCAGTGTGCAGTAGACTGTATTATCTGTTGTCTTAGTTACTGTTCTATTGCTGGGAAGACACACCATGACCAAGGCAACTCATAAAAGAAACCATTTAATTGGGGGCTTGCTTACCATTTTAGAGGATTAGTCCATGATCATCATGGCAGAAAGAAGACAGGTAGGTTTTGTTTTTTTTTTTTTTTTTTTTGTTTCGGTTTGTTTGTCCTTTTGTTTTTGTTTTTTGTTCTTTGAGACAGTGTTTCTCTGTGTGTAGCTCTGGTTGTCCTGGAACTCGATTTGTAGACCTTGAACTCCCAGAGATTCGCCTGCCTCTACCTCCCAACAGGTGTTTTTAACAAAATCTCCATCGTTTGGTTTTACCAATGAAAGCTTGGGAGCCAGATGTTGTGGTGAAAGTCTGCTAGATCAGAAAGAGAAAACAGCCAGCTGATTTTCCTTCTCAGCAGACATCTCTCAAGGGTCTCAAACAACCTCCTTTAAACTAAATGTCCTTCCCTTCTACTTCCTGTGCATCTCTATCCATCCACCTGACTACCTCTTACTCTCAGGGTTTTTTTCTTAATAATCCTATAATCACTTCCTATCAACTGGTTGCTTGCTCCACCTCTTTACTGTGGTTGACCTTATTTAATTCTGTTCACAGTGTTCAAGCAGAAAGCTCTTGGATTAAAGGTGTGTGGCAAGGCTAAGCCACACCACACCACTAAAAACAGGTTTTTCTAGTAAATAACAGAATTTCGGGGTTCACAGTGTAATCAATTATCCTGCAACAAACAGGCATGGCCCTGAAATGGTAGCTGTTTATATATATATATATATATATATAATTCTTGTAACTTTCTGGAGGCCCTAAACATTTTAATTCATTTTTAACTTTAGAGACACTTAACATTATAATCCAAGTAACTAATTTCTAGTTTTACTACATGGAAATAAATATTCATAAAAAATATTCACCAAAAAATCTGAGCACAGGAGTCTTTCCTGAGACTGATACTCCAACCAAGGACCATGCATGGAGATAACCTAGAACCCCTGCACAGATGTAGCCCATGGCAGTTCAGTATCCAAGTGGGTTCCATAGTAATAGGAACAGGGACTGTCTCTGACATGAACTGATTGGCCTGCTCTTTAATTACCTCTCCCTGAGTGGGGAGCAGCCTTACCAGGCCACAGAAGAAGACAATGCAGCCACTCCTCATGAGACCTAATTGACTAGGATCAGAAGGAAGGAGAGGAAGACCTCCCCTATCAGTGGATTTGGGAAAGGGCATGCGTGCAGAGGGGGGAAGAAAGGAGGGATTGGGACGGGAGGGAACCACAGGGGGGATACAAAGTAAATAAAGTATAATTAATAAAGAATTAAAAAATACATATATATTAAATCAGAAGTAACTTAAATTACAAAATTCATCATTTTCATGCACTTTCATTTACTCTGACAGAAACATGGTTTGGAAAAAAAAAAAAAAAAAAAAAAAAAAAAAAAAAAAAAAAAAACAGTTCTACAAGTATTACCTAAAGCTTTTATGTTATTTTTAACATCACTGGGAATTGTTATTCATTGATCTCACACTTCAAGAAACCTGCCAAGATTAACCACAAAATGTGTCAGTTGAAGCTGATATTAAAAGAAGAAAAAATACTCATTATGCTGTTGCAGTCACTGTTTTTAGTTTGTTTGCTTGTTTTTTTTTTTTTGTTTTTATTTTTTTCCTGGTTTTATGACACAGGGTTTCTTCTGTGTAGCCTTGGCTGTCCTGGAACTCACTTTGTTGGCCAGGCTAGCCTCAAACTCACAGAGATCTGCCTGCCTCTGTCTCCCAAGTGCTGGGATTAAAGGCCTGTGCCATCATGCCTGGCTCAGTCACTACTTTTTAATGAGGAAAAATAAAAAAGATTTGATAATTTGTAGTATGTTTAAATTCTAGTAGGAAAGATCAAATATAGTACTTCTTAATTTTTAAACCAATATTATGTTTATATTAGCATATTTTATTCTTTGCCTTCTTTTTAAAAATATGATCTGGGACTGACAAGATTGTTTTGGAGGCCAAAGGCCTGATGGTCTGAATTCAGTCCCCAGGGTGGAAGAAAAGAACCAGCTCTTACTGGTTGTCTCTGACTTCCACACTTGTATACATAAGTGCCCATGCAGTTTCTTTTTCTGTATTTTATAACTGACTAGACTTTTCTTTCAAATTCAGGTTCAGCTCTCTCCCTAGGAGATGGTACGTTGGTGTCCCTGGTCCATAAGAACAGAAGTGTCACTGTCATCTTTGTGGACTCTTGTTTGAGTGATGTCATCAGCATTTTTCCATTCTGGGGTCCACGCCTGAATCACCAGTGGAGCGTGTTTAGAGCATAAATGGATTGAGGATCGAACGGGGAGATGTAATGCATGGAAGCCAGTCTGCCGAAACTGTCTGAGCACAGCTGTAGACTGTAACTTTCCTAGTGTGTCAAGATTTTTATTAATGCCTTTAAAAACAAATAAAAGTCCTTTTTTAAAAAGTCTTGACTTTATAACTATTTTCCTTTGGGATATATACAGTGAAATTGAGTCTATTTAAAGATACAGAAAGAAAACTATCCAGACTTATTACTTGGGTAAAAGGTAATTGCAGAAAGTAGAACAAATTGGCAATCCAAGATAGGGGGACAAAAGCTAACTCAAGTCGCAGGGGCTATCCTGACCAGGCAGGAACCAGGGTGTGTTCTGGTTGTGTGTGTGTGTGTGTTTTCTGTGGCCCAAATATAAGGTCAGAGAACTAACTACTTGTGAAGTCTTTTCTTTTTCTATGTAGGTGCTAGGGATTAAACTGAGGTCATCTGGTGCCTGGTGTGTTGGAGGTTGGTCTGATGCTTGTGTTTTGATGCTAATTACTGGCCCTCAAGATCTGGATAAACCTATCCTTGTTGTGTAAAGCTGCCTAAGACATTATACCTGATTGGTTGATTAAAGGCCTAAAACCTGGACAGGGCAGAATGGGGTAGGTGTGGCTAAGGTTCCCAGGCTTTGGGAAGAGGAAAATCATGGGAAGAACACAGAAAGACAGGAAGAGAGGAGGAAGGAGGATACCAGTATGGGTTAGGGTGGAGAAGGAACCATGTTGGCCAGGAGGAAGGACTCCAAGGATGGTCAGATGGAGAAAACACCAAGATCAAAAATATAAGCCAAGTATTTATAAGATTATGGGTGGAAGGTAGCTCAGATAGGAATGGTTAAGGCAGATGGCATTTGATGGGGGCTGGGAAGTGGATGGTGAGGATATTGAGACAGCGTAGGTGAAATATCTGCCTGGCCCAATGTGAGGAAATTATAAAATCTGACAGGTGCCTGTGTCTTATTAATTGTGGTAGTGGGTTAAATAATACTGCCTCGATAATTATAGGGCTAATAATAAACATCATGTGGCCCAAACCCCATTTTAGTTACTACAACACAGGCGCCCTTACCTGCTGAGCCACCTTGCCAGCTCTGTTCTTCATTGAAACAGTCTTGTTTTCAGCCTGGCTTGCTTGTGATTCACAAGCCTCCCAAATGCTGGCTTCCCAGGCAGGTGTTACCACACCCTAACTGAGTTCTGTCTTGTAGAAGCCATGCTGTTCTCTCTGCACCTTCCTTTCTCTGTCTGTCCTTCTAGTGTCCCTCTCTCTCCATGATGTTCCTTAATCATGTCTACTTCCTGACCCAGTTGCCCATGCCATTCTCTTCCCATCATGGCCTTGCTGTTCCAGGTACCACCTCCATTATATTCTTATGGTAAGGATTAATGTTTAAGCACCCAGGCTTCTCCCTGGTTTACTTACTTTTGGAGGTTAAATATGATCAGCATTTTATGCTGAAGATGGAGCCCATTGGTAGAGCACACATGCAAGGCACTGCATGTGATCTCCACTACTTTAAAAACAGAATATGGCAAATGCTATCCTTTGCTAAGTCTTGGCTAGGTAAACTAAATTAACTAAGCTCCCTCTGTGCCTAGAATGTTAGCTGTCAAGTCAGCATGATTAAATTAATGAATTGTCAATACCTAGTAAGTAGCTTTGCAAAATATGTTCTGTGACTTGAGGTTTTAGAAGAGAACATTACCTTTCTTAACTACTAGCTATTATAGATTCAGCATAACTTAGTTAATTGGGAGGTTAAATTTAATTATTAACATTTCCATTAAACCTAACCAGACGTTGGATATTAACACTAATTTTAACTCCCTTTAGCACCTAATACATTTATTTGAACTGAGGTCATTCATTCAAGCAAATACTCAACATTGTTTAAATGCTGGGAGTTGCTCTTGGTGAAGGATGCATTGAATGTTGGTGTAATGTAGTTCCAGCTACTTGGAAAGCTGAGGTAGAATTTATCATTTGGGACCAGCCTGGCCAACATAGTGAGATCACATCTCATACAGTAAAGCAGAGAGAGCAAGGCAGTGGAGATGCTCGGGTGAGTAAAAGCATGGATAATGGTTAGGTAATGGCAGGAGGATCACCAGTGTACTGGCCATCAGCCTAACTCCACACCCAGGCTCTCGAGGGAGTAATGCAGGACAAAGACAAAGGGCACGTGGAAATGGCCATATGTATGCCCATGTGTACATGTGCAGTCTCACCTCTCACAAAGTAGAAAGTAGCCTATTGAGGAGTAGTTAGAAAGATTTGTTTTGGCTCACAGTTCTGGAGCTTCAGGGGTGATGATTTTGTCTAGTGTGCTGAGCTTGAATCAGGCATAATATTGCAAGAGGCAATGAGCATGATTAGTGCATATATTGTGTGTATGTGTTCATATTTGGATTCTCAGAAAACCACCAGGATTCAGGGAGCTTCATATTTTTCATTTGTTTATATTTCATGTGCATCAGTGTTTTACCTGCATGTCTGTCTGTGTGAGGGTGTCAGGTTCCCTGGAACAGGAGTTACAGATAGTTGCGAGCCACCAACTGGGAATGAACCCCAGTCCTCTGAAGGAGCAGCTAGTGCTCCCAACTGCTGGAGTGTCATCTTGATGACTTTATCCTAAATACCTTCAATACCTAAATACCTCCAGCTGCAAACACAGTAGGTTAAGTTCCCACTCCGAGTAGTTCACAGTGGGGGGTTGCATTTTAACACATGAACATTTGAGGAATACTCAAAACGTTTCTAACCCATGGCATGAGAGAACATCCCAGGAAAAGGAAAAGACAACAAACAGCAAAGGCCCTTGTATAAAAAATGCACACGCCTTGAGTCTCAGCACTGGGGAGGCAGAGGCAGGCAGATCACTGTGAGTTCGAGGCCAGCCTGGTCTATGGAACAGGTTCCAGGCCAGCCAGGGCTACACAGAGAAACCCTGTCTCAAAAAAATAAGAATGTGTGTGGAATATTCAAGGACCAGTAAGGAGTGGAAGGAAGGCGAGATTAAGGAGATGGGAATAAGCAGGGGCCAAGGGTCAGGCTATTGTGTAGACAGTTCCACAGCATTTTCCTTGAACTGTGAGCCCCGTGGAGAAGAGTGAGTCAGAGGCAGTGCATGATCTGACCTCCACGAGGAACCTCTGGCTGCATGATGAAGATGCACCACAGACTTCACGGAAGTGGGCTACTCATGTGGAACCCACAGTATTTTGTAAGTGAATTGTCAGGATTTGTCAGATTATATGTGGCATAAGAGAAGAGCTAAGGATAACTTCATGGGTTTCACAAAGCAAGTGGAGAAATAAAGCGGGAGTTTTAAGAGATGAAAATGTGCAATAAGAGTACTTTGGTGAAGGGGAGTTAGCTTTGGAGATGTGATATTTCAATGCCTTTTGGAGTCATATCAATAGAGTCTCAGGCTAGAGGTGGAGATGGAGGAGACAGTGTAGACCTGGAACTCAAAGCCATTCAGCTGGATGAGGTGGTCCAGGAAGTGCACTTAACAGAGACAAAGTCAGAAGAACTCAGACCCCCACTTCCCCTGTGGTCAGAGAGGGGAAACAGCAGAGGGCTCAGCTGCAGCTCTCTGAGGAGGAAAGCAGGAGTGATGCCTCAGGGAAGGTGGAGCAGGTGACAGGCTAACAGAATGGATGCGTAAACAAAACCCAGCAATCTGTTGTATACAAGAAACACACCTAAGACACAAAGATAGAAATTACCTGAGGGTAAAGGGATAGAAGATGGCTTTTCAAGCAAATGGACCCAAGAAGCAAGCAGGAGTAGCCATTCTAATATCTGATAAAATAGTCTTTAAACCAAAATTAATCAAAAGAGATGGGGAAGGACACTTCATACTCATCAAGGGAAAATACCACCAAGAAGACATCACAATCCTGAACATCTATGCCCCAAATACAAGGGCACCCACATTTGTGAAAGAAACATTGATAAAACTTAAACCACATATAGATCCCCACACACTAATAGTAGGAGATTTCAACACCCCACTCTCAACAAAGGACAGGTCAACAAAACAGAAATTAAACAAAGAAACAATATATCTAACAGAGGTAATGAATCAAATGGACCTAACAGACATTTACAGAACCCTACACCCAAACACAAAAGAATTTACCTTCTTCTCAGCACCTCATGGAACCTTCTCCAAAATAGACCACATAGTTGGTCACAAAGCAAGCCTCAACAAATACAGGAAGATTGAAATAATTCCTTGTATCCTGTCGGATCACCATGGAATAAAGCTGGACCTCAACAATAACAGAAATAGCAAAAAGCCTACACACACATGGAAACTGAACAACTTGTTACTAAATGACAGAGGCATCAGGAAGAAATAAAGAGAGAAAGTAAAGTCTTTCTAGAAC
>JAEOAE010002502.1:0-41857 GCA_036365155.1 Meriones psammophilus
ACTGGTCATTAATCTCTCCCCAACATCAATGGGCCCCAACTCTCCCCCAAAAAAAAAACAGATTAAAGAATGGATGCGAAACAAAACCCCAGCAACTGTAGGATACAGGAAACACAATTTTAAAACACAAAAGATAGAAAATTACCTGGGGGGGTAAAGGGGTTGGGGGAAAACGACTTTTCCAAAACGGGCCCAAAAAGCGGGGGTAGCCATTGTAATATCTGATAAAATAGACTTCAACCAAAATCAATAAAAAGAGATGGGAAGGACACTTTTCATACTCATCAAGAGAAAATTCCACCAGGAAGACATCACAATCCTGGACATCTATGCCCCCAAATACAAGGGGCACACACCTTTGTGAAAGAAACATTGATAAAATTTAGCACATATAGATCCCACACATTAATAGTGGAGAACTTCCACACCCACTCTCAACAAAGGACAGGTCAACAAACAGAAATTAAACAAAGAAACAATGTCTCTGGGAGAGGTCATGAATCAAATGGACCTAACAGACATTTGGAACTACACCCAAACACAAAAGAAGTGCCTTCTTCTCAGCACCTCATGGAACCTTCTCCAAAATAATCCCTATAGTGGGTCTAAAGCAAGCCTCAACAGATAACAAGAAGATTGAAATAATCCCATGTATCTTGTCTGATCACACCATGGAATAAAAGCTGGACCTCAACAATAACAGAAATAACAAAAAAGCCTACACACATGGAAACTGAACAACTTGTTACTAAAATGACAGCTGGGTCAGGAAAGAAATAAAGAAAAAATTAAAGTCTTTCTAGAATCAATGAAAATGAAGACTATACCCAAACTTGTGGGACACAATGAAAGCAGTGCTAAGAGGAAAGTTCATAGCACTAAGTGCCTTGAAGAAATTCAGACAGCTCATTCAAAGCACCCTACGGCTCAAATTATAAACCCTAGAAAAGAAGAAGCAGACCTCAAGAAGAGTAGACGGCTGGAAGTAATCAAACTCAGGGGCTGAAATCAATCAGTGGAAACAAATAAAACTATTCAAAGTAAAATCAATGAAACCAAGAGCTGGTTCTTTGTAAAAATCAACAAGATAGACAAACCTTTAGCCAAACTAACTAAAAGGCAGAGAGAAACTATTAAATCAGCAAAATCAGAAATGAAAAAGAGGGACATAACTACGGACACTGAGGAAACCAAACAATCATTGGGTTGTACTAAAAGCATATGCCACAAAAATTTGAAAATCTCAAAAATGGATAATTTCCTTTGATAGATTCCATCTACCAAAATTAAGGCAAACTCAGTTAGAAATATTGAATAGCCCTATATAGTACCCAAAGGAAATCGAAATAGTCATTAACAGTCTTTCTTCCAAAAAAACAAAAAAACCCTGGGCCAGATGGTTTCTTCACCGAAAGAATTCTCTCCAGACCTTCAAAGAAGTGCTAATTCCAATTTCTTCAAACTCTTCCACAAAATAGAAATAGAAGGAACTTTACAAACTCATTCTATGAAGCCACAGCCACCTCTGATACCTAAAAGACCCACAACAAAAAGAGAACTTCAGACCTATCTCTTATGAACATTGATGTAAAAATACTCAATAAAACACTTGCAAACCGAATCTAAGAACACATCAAAGATATTCACCATGATCACTAAGTAGGCTTCATCCCCACACATGCAATGGTGCTTCGGAAATTTAAAGTCTTGGGGAGATCAGAATAAAAGCACATACCTAAGCATAGTAAAGGCATATACAGCAACCCTTTAGTTAACATCAATTCAATGAAAAGAATCTTAAATCAATACCACTGAAATCCAGGACAAGGCAAGGCACCTCACTGTCTCAAAAATCTCTTCAACATAGTACTTGAAGTTTTACCTAGAGTAATTAGACAAGTAAAGTAGATCAGGGGCTAAATCAGAAAGAAAGAGGTCAAAAATTTCACTAATCACAGATGATAAGATATAATACATGAGTGACCCAAAAATTCAACCAGAGAGAACTCCTTCAGCTGATAAACACCTTCAGAAAAGTGGCTGGATACAAAATTAACTCAAAAAACAAAATGAGAAACCCTCCTGTATGCAAAGACAAAAGGGCTGAGAAAGAAATTAGGAAACAACACCCTTCAATAGCCACTAATAAGATAAAGTACCTTGGGTGACTTTAAGCAAGCAGGTGAAAGACCTGTTTGAAAAACTTCAAGTCTCTGAAGAAAGAAAAGAGAGGGGCAAGATGGCGGCGCCGGGAGGACTCTCATTCTGAGCAGCAGCAGCAGGATCAGCACAGTGACCAGTAATCAGAACTTGGCCATAAACACAGTCATTGTGTTTCCCAGGTGAGAGGATACCCACGGTGGGGGATTCAATCAGCTTTTAACTCACCCTGCTAAACACAGAAGAGATCCTGTTCCGCCAGACGCTAGCTGCAGGGCAGCGCCAGCCCAGGCCCAGACCAGAACCACAAGCCAGTGTCTCTGGTCACAGTCCCAGACTGAACTGGGCGCACCACACTATCAGAGACTGGAATTTTCAGTCGAGAGATAACCCCAGGGTACAGGAAACAATTGGGACCGCCCTAGGTCACCCAGACATCCCTGAAAAAGACTGGGGTCCATGGGCACCCCTAGGAGGCAGCCTGTGCCAGGAGCCACGGACCCAGGCTCCAGCTGCAGAGCCCCTGCCTGCCTCGGTAGCTTGACTCACCGCCTGAGATAGAACTGTGGGCACCAGGGCACCAGCGAATGAGTTTTCACTGTCAGTGCAAACACACAGGGGAGGGAAACGGGCGGGTCTGATCTCAGAGCACTCCAGCAAAAACCCCCAAACTGAAAAAGGTCCCTGGAAAATTACCCAGCTTAGGGAGGCACCCAGGTTCCCAAGGCAGCAAAGGCAGACACAGGCTGTTTCTGCACACCAGACAGCTGGCAGAGACTGAGTCTCCATCACACAGCTGTGCTCCAGGCACAGGCAGTTTCTGCCACCATCCAGCTGGAGGACACTGAGCAGCGCGTGCGCCAGGGCAAAAAAGACACTGGGAGTCCGTGTCTCAAAAAATCCACAGGGAAGAAGGAGACTGTACTGACTTAAATCACCCAATCCTTCCCTAGAAAAAGTCTAGCAGACCAGTGGGGCAGAGGTGCCAGCACTCAGCTGTGCTCCAGACACAGGCACAAACAGTTGATGCGTTAAACCTGATGTACAACTGGGTCACAGCAGCTGATCATTAAATTACAACAAGAAAACCCAGAAACAGGCAGCTGCCCTCAGGACTTCCCCTGGGTGAGAGGAGAACCCTCTCGACTAACAAAGACCACAATTACCACTCAGGTCTATATCCTGAGGTGAGCAACTCCTGAAAAACACCAGCCATCCAGGGGACTATACCCAAAAGCTGAGAAGACATCCTTCAGGAAAACCAGCTTTGTAAAGGGGAAGTTCCACCACAGGATCCCCAGGAACCACAATTACAGAAATGAACCCCAAACACCTAAGATAGCACAATGGGTAGAGGCCAGCGTAAAAGCTCAAGCAACAAAAGACAGAGCAACATGGCATCTCCAGAACCCAGTTACCCAGGGCAAGTAGCCCTGGACACCCCAGCATAACTGACATCCAAGAAGATGACCTAACAACTATGCTCATGAAGATGATAACAGAGGAAACAAATAAGATGCGTAAAGACATAGAGGAAGATAAACTGAAACAGAATATTGCCGTCCGTAAAGCAATAGAGGAAGCTGCAGCCAAACAGTTTATGGCCTTTAGAAAGGAAATGCTTAAAAGCCTGAATGAAATGAAAGAAACAGAGTTGAAGGAACTAAAGAAAAACAGGAAAGTACAATCAGACAGGTGAAGGAAGTAAAGAAAGCAACTCAAGACCTGAAGATAGAATTGGAAAAATTAAAGAAAACACAAATGGAAGAAATAATGGAAAGGAAGAATCTAGGGCAGAAAACAGGAACTACAGAGGTAAGCATAACCAACAGACTACAAGAGATGGAAGAAAGAATCTCAGGTGTAGAAGATACAATGGAAGAAACGATGTATCTGTCAAAGAAAATGTTAAATCCGAAAAAAATTCCTGACACAGACCGTCCAAGAAATGTAAGACAATATGAAAAGACAAAACCTAAGAATAATAGGTATAGAGGAAAAGAAGACTCCCTTCTCCAAGGCCCAGAAAATATTTTCAACAAAATCATTGAAGAAAATTTCCCAAGCTAAAGGAGAGGCCAATTAGAATATATGAGGCCTACAGAACACCCAACAAATTTGACCAGAGAAGAAAATCCTCCATACAAAATAATCAAAACAGTAAGTATACAGAACAAAAAAAAAAAAAAAAAAAAAAAAATACTAAAAGCTGAAAAGGAAAAGGCCAAGTAACATATAATGGCAAACCCATTAGAATCACACCTGACTTTTCAACAGAGACTATGAAAGCCAGAAGGGCCTGGACGGATATCATCATGGACCTAAGAGAACACAGATGTCAGCCCAGGCTACTATACCCATAAAACTCTCAGTCCTCATAGATGGAGAAAACAAGATATTCAATGACAAAACAAATTTCAACAATACCTACAAACAAATCCAGCATTACAGAAGACACTGAAGGGAAAATACAACCCAAGAACACTAGCTACATTCATGAAAACACAGGCAATAAATAACCCCACTTCAGTAAAACAAAAAGCAACCAAGCACGCAACCTGATGACCAGAGCCAACATCAAAATCAAGAGATCTAACAGCCACTGGTCATTAATCTCTCAACATCAATGGACTCAACTCTCCCATAAAAAGACACAGATTAACAGAATGGATGCGTAAACAAAACCCAGCAATCTGTTGCATACAGGAAACACACCTAAGACACAAAGATAGACATTACCTGAGGGTAAAGGGTTGGAAAGACGACTTTCCAAGCAAACGGACCCAAGAAGCAAGCGGGAGTAGCCATTGTAATATCTGATAAAATAGACTTTCAACCAAAATCAAAAAGAGATGGGAAGGACACTTCATACTCATCAAGGGAAAATTCCACCAGGAAGACATCACAATCCTGAACATCTATGCCCCAAATACAAGGGCACCCACCTTGTGAAAAGAAACATTGATAAAATTTGAAGCACATATAGATCCCCACACATTAATAGTGGGAGACTTCAACACCCTCTCAACAAAGGACAGGTCAACAAAACAGAAATTAAACAAAGAAACAATGTCTCTGACAGAGGTCATGAATCAAATGGACCTAACAGACATTTACAGAACTTTTTACACCCAAACACAAAAAAAATTTACCTTCTTCTCAGCACCTCATGGAACCTTCTCCAAAATAATCTCTATAGTGGGTCACAAAGCAAGCCTCAACAGATACAAGAAGTTTGAAATAATCCCATGTATCTTCTCTGATCACCATGGAATAAAGCTGGACCTCAACAATAACAGAAATAACAAAAAGCCTACACACATGGAAACTGAACAACTTGTTACTAAATGACAGCTGGGTCAGGGAAGAAATAAAGAAAGAAATTAAAGTCTTTCTAGAAATCAATGAAAATGAAGACACAACATACCGAACTTGTAGGGACACAATGAAAGCAGTGCTAAGAGGAAAGTTCATAGCACTAAGTGCCTTCAAGAAGAAATTCGAGAGAGACAGCTCATTCAAGCACCCTAATGGCTCACTTATAAACCCTAGAAAAAGAAAAGCAGACACTCCAAGAAGGAGTAGACGGTTGGAAGTAATCAAACTCAGGGCTGAAATCAATCAATTGAAACAAATAAAACTATTCAAAGAATCAATGAAACCAAGAGCTGGTTCTTTGTAAAAATCAACAAGATAGACAAACCCTTAGCCAAACTAACTAAAAGGCAGAGAGAAACTATTCAAATCAGCAAAATCAGAAATGAAAAGAGGGACATAACTTTCACGGACACTGAGGAAATCCAAACAATCATTAGGTTGTACTACAAAAGCTTATATGCCACAAAAATTTGAAAATCTAAAAGAAATGGACAATTTTCTTGATAGATTCCATCTACCAAAATTAAGGCAAACTCAGTTAGAAATATTGAATAGCCCTATAGTACCCAAGGAAATCAAAATAGTCATTAACAGTCTTTCTTCAAAAAAAAAAAAAAAAAAAAAAACCCTGTGCCAGATGGTTTCAGCACAGAATTCTCCCAGACTTCAAAGAAGTGCTAATTCCAATTCTCTTCAAACTATTCCACAAAAATAGAAATAGAAGGAACTTTACCAAACTCATTCTATGAAGCCACAACCACCATGATACCTAAAAGACCCAACACAAAAAGAGAACTTCAGACCTATCTCTCTTATGAACATTGATGTAAAAATACTCAATAAAACACTTGCAAACCGAATCCAAGAACACATCAAAGATATTCACCATGATCACCAAGTAGGCTTCATCCCACACATGCAAGGGTGCTTTTTGAAATCCATCCATGTAATCCACCATATAAACAAACTGAAAGAGAAAAACCACATGATCATTTCCTTTAGATGCCGAAAAAAGCAGTTGACAAGTCCAACATCCATTCATGTTTAAAGTCTTGGGGAGATCAGGAATAAAAGGCCCATACCTAAGCATAGTAAAGGCAATATACAGCAACCCTTTAGCCAACATCGAATTCAATGGAAAGAATCTTAAATCAATACCACTGAAATCCAGGACAAGGCAAGGCTCCTCACTGTCTCCAAATCTCTTCAACATAGTACTTGAAGTCCTACCTAGAGCAATTAGACAAGTAAAGTAGATCAAGGGGCTACAAATCAGAAAGAAAGAGGTCAAAATTTCACTAATCACAGATGATATGATATAATACATGAGTGACCCCAAAAATTCAACCAGAGAACTCCTTCAGCTGATAAACACATTCAGAAAAGCGGCTGGATACAAAACTAACTCAAAAAAAAAAAAAAAAAAGAAACCCTCCTGTATGCCAAAGACAAAAGGGCTGAGAAAGAAATTAGGGAAACAACACCCTTCACAATAGCCACTAATCAGCTAAAGTACCTTGGAGTGACTTTAACCAAGCAGGTGAAAGATCTGTTTGAAAAAAACTTCAAGTCTCTGAAGAAAGAAATTGAGAGGAGGGGCAAGATGGCGGCGCCGGGAGGACTCTCATTCTGAGCAGCAGCAGCAGGATCAGCACAGTGACCAGTAATCAGAACTCGCGGCCATAAAACACAGTCATTGTGTTTCCCAGGTGAGAGGATACCCCACGGTGGGGGATTCAATCAGCTTTTAACTCACCCTGCTAAACGGCTGAAGAGATCACAATTCAGCCAGATGCTTGGCTGCTGGCCGCCAGCCCCAGCCCCAGCCCCATTCCAGAACCACAAGCCAGTGTCTCTGGTCACGGTCCCAGACTGAATTGGGCGCACCACACTATCAGAGACTGGAATTTTCAGTGGAGAGAGAACCCCAGGTTACAGGAAACGATTGGGACCGGCCTTAGGTCACCCAGACATCCCCTGGAAAAGACTCGGGGTCCACGGGCTCCCCAGGAGCCAGCCCTAGCCAGAGCCAGGGACGCAGGCTCCAGCACCACAGAGCCCTGCCTGCCTCTGCGCTTGACTCGCCGCCTGAGATAGAACTGTGGGCACCAGGGCACCAGCGAATGAGTTTCACTGTCCGGTGCAAACCCACAGGGAAGGAAACGGCGGGTCTGATCTCAGAGCACTCAGCCAACAAGCCCAACCTGAAAAGGTCCCTGGAAAATTACCCAGCTTAGGGAGGCACCCGGGTTCCCAAAGGCCGCAAAGGCAGACACAGGCTGTTTCTGCACACCAGACAGCTGGCAGAGACTGAGCCTCCATCACACAGCTGTGCTCCAGGCACAGGCAGTTTCTGCCGCCAGCCAGCTGGTGGACACTGAGCAGTGCACACCAGGGCAAAATAAGACACTGGGAGTCCGTGTCTCCAGAAAATCCACAGGGAAGGAAGGAGACTGTACTGACTTAAATAACCCAATCCTTCCCTAGAAAAAGTCTAGCAGACCAGTGGGGCAGAGGTGCCAGCACTCAGCTGTGCTCCAGACACAGGCACAAACAGTTGATGCGCGCCTGATGTCCAACTGGGTCACAGCAGCTGATCATTAAAATTACAACAAGAAACCCAGAAACAGGGCAGCTGCCCTCAGGACTTCCCTGGGTGAGAGGAGAACCCTCTCGACTAACAAAGACCACAATTACCACTCAAGTCTATATCCCTGAGGTGAGCAACTCCTGAAAAACACCAGCCATCCAGGACTATACCCAAAAGCTGAGAAGACATCCTTCAGGAAAAACCAGCTTTCTGTAAAGGGGATTCTCTCCACCACAGGATCCCCAGGAACCACCAGAAATGAACCCCAAACACCTAAGATAGCAGCACAATGGGTAGAGGCCAGCGTAAAAAGCTCAAGCAACAAAGACAGAGCAATATGGCATCTCCAGAACCCAGTTACCCAGGGGCAAGTAGCCTGGACACCCCAGCATAACTGAAATCCAAGAAGATGACCTAACAACTATGCTCATGAAGATGATAACAGAGGAAACAAATAAGATCGTAAAGACATAGAGAGGAAGATAAACTCAAACAGAATATTGCCATCCGTAAAGCAATAGAGGAAGCTGCAGCCAAACAGTTTATGGCCTTTAGAAAGGAAATGCTTAAAACCCTGAATGAAATAGAAAGAAACAGAGTTGAAGGAACTAAAAGAAAAACAGGAAAGTACAATCAGACAGGTGAAGGAAGTAAAGAAAGCAACTCAAGACCTGAAGATAGAATTGGAAAAAATTAAAGAAAACACAAATGGAAGAAATAATGGAAAGGAAGAATCTAGGGCAGAAAACAGGAACTACAGAGGTAAGCATAACCAACAGACTACAAGAGATGGAAGAAAGAATCTCAGGTGTAGAAGATACAATGGAAGAAATCGATGTATCTGTCAAAGAAAATGTTAAATCCGAAAAATTCCTGGCACAGACCGTCCCAAGAAATGCAAGACAATATGAAAAGACAAAACCTAAGAATAATAGGTATAGAGGAGAAAAAAAGAAGACTCCCTTCTCAAGGCCCAGAAAATATTTTCAACAAAATCATTGAAGAAAATTTCCCCAAGCTAAAGGAGAGGCCAATTAGAATACACGAGGCCTACAGAACACCCAACAAATTTGACCAGAGAAGAAAATCCTCCCGCCACATAACAATCAAAACAGTAAGTATACAGAACAAAAAAAAATACTAAAAGCTGCAAGGAAAAAGGCCAAGTAACATATAATGGCAAACCCATTAGAATCACACCTGACTTTTCAACAGAGACTATGAAAGCCAGAAGGGCCTGGACGGATATCATGCGGACCCTAAGAGAACACAGATGTCAGCCCAGGCTACTATACCCCATAAAACTCTCAGTCCTCATAGATGGAGAAAACAAGAAATTCAATGACAAAAACAAATTTCAACAATACCTACAAACAAATCCAGGATTACAGAAGACACTGGAAGGGAAAATACAACCCAAGAAAGCTAGCTACATTCAAGAAAACACAGGAAATAAATAACCCCACTTCAGTAAAACAAAAGCAACCAAGCACACAACCTGATGACCACAGCCAACATCAAAATCAAGAGATCTAACAGCCACTGGTCATTAATCTCTCTCAACATCAATGGACTCAACTCTCCCATAAAAAGACACAGATTAACAGAATGGATCGTAAACAAAACCCAGCAATCTGTTGCATACAGGAAACACACCTAAGACACAAAGATAGACATTACCTGAGGGTAAAGGGTTGGAAGGCGACTTTCCAAGCAAACGGACCCAAGAAGCAAGCGGGAGTAGCCATTGTAATATCTGATAAAATAGACTTTCAACCAAAATCAATAAAAAGAGATGGGAAGGACACTTCATACTCATCAAGGGAAAATTCCACCAGGAAGACATCACAATCCTGAACATCTATGCCCCAAATACAAAGGGCACCCACCTTTGTGAAAGAAACATTGATAAAATTTGAAGCACATATAGATCCCCACACATTAATAGTGGGAGACTTCAACACCCACTCTCAACAAAGGACAGGTCAACAAAACAGAAATTAAACAAAGAAACAATGTCTCTGACAGAGGTCATGAATCAAATGGACCTAACAGACATTTACAGAACTTTACACCCAAACACAAAAAAGAATTTACCTTCTTCTCAGCACCTCATGGAACCTTCTCCAAAATAATCCCTATAGTGGGTCACAAAGCAAGCCTCAACAGATACAAGAAGATTGAAATAATCCCATGTATCTTGTCTGATCACCATGGAATAAAGCTGGACCTCAACAATAACAGAAATAACAAAAAGCCTACACACGCACGGAAACTGAACAACTTGTTACTAAATGACAGCTGGGTCAGGGAAGAAATAAAGAAAGAAATTAAAGTCTTTCTAGAAATCAATGAAAATGAAGACACAACATACCCGAACTTGTGGGACACAATGAAAGCAGTGCTAAGAGGAAAGTTCATAGCACTAAGTGCCTTCAAGAAGAAATTCGAGACAGCTCATTCAAGCACCCAAATGGCTCACTTATAAACCCTAGAAAAAGAAGAAGCAGACACTCCAAGAAGGAGTAGACGGCTGGAAGTAATCAAACTCAGGGCTGAAATCAATCAATTGGAAACAAATAAAACTATTCAAAGAATCAATGAAACCAAGAGCTGGTTCTTTGTAAAAATCAACAAGATAGACAAACCCTTAGCCAAACTAACTAAAGGGCAGAGAGAAACTTTTCAAATCAGCAAAATCAGAAATGAAAAGAGGGACATAACTACGGACACTGAGGAAATCCAAACAACCATTAGGTTGTACTACAAAAGCTTATATGCCACAAAATTTGAAAATCTAAAAGAAATGGACAATTTTCTTGATAGATTCCATCTACCAAAATTAAGTCAAACTCAGTTAGAAATATTGAATAGCCCTATAGTACCCAAGGAAATCGAAATAGTCATTAACAGTCTTTCTTCCAAAAAAAAAAAAACCCTGTGCCAGATGGTTTCAGCACAGAATTCTCCCAGACCTTCAAAGAAGTGCTAATTCCAATTCTCTTCAAACTATTCCACAAAATAGAAATAGAAGGAACTTTACCAAACTCATTCTATGAAGCCACAGCCACCCTGATACCTAAAAGACCCAACACAAAAAGAGAACTTCAGACCTATCTCTCTTATGAACATTGATGTAAAAATACTCAATAAAACACTTGCAAACCGAATCCAAGAACACATCAAAGATATTCACCATGATCACCAAGTAGGCTTCATCCCACACATGCAAGGGTGCTTTACGGAAATCCATCCATGTAATCCACCATATAAACAAACTGAAAGAGAAAAACCACATGATCATTTCCTTAGATGCCGAAAAAGCAGTTGACAAAGTCCAACATCCATTCATGTTTAAAGTCTTGGGAGATCAGGAATAAAAAGGCACATACCTAAGCATAGTAAAGGCAATATACAGCAACCCTTTAGCCAACATCGAATTCAATGGAAAGAATCTTAAATCAATACCACTGAAATCCAGGACAAGGCAAGGCTCCTCACTGTCTCCAAATCTCTTCAACATAGTACTTGAAGTCCTACCTAGAGCAATTAGACAAGTAAAGTAGATCAAGGGGCTACAAATCAGAAAGAAAGTGGTCAAAATTTCACTAATCACAGATGATATGATATAATACATGAGTGACCCCAAAAATTCAACCAGAGAACTCCTTCAGCTGATAAACACCTTCAGAAAAGTGGCTGGATACAAAATTAACTTAAAAAAAAAAAATAAGAGAAACCCTCCTGTATGACAAAGACAAAAGGGCTGAGAAAGAAATTAGGGAAACAACACCCTTCACAATAGCCCCTAATCAGCTAAAGTACCGTGGAGTGACTTTAACCAAGCAGGTGAAAGACGTTTTTGAAAAAAACTTCAAGTCTCTGAAGAAAGAAATTGAGAGGAGGGGCAAGATGGCGGCGCCTGGAGGACTCTCATTCTGAGCAGCAGCAGCAGGATCAGCACAGTGACCAGTAATCAGAACTCGCGGCCATAAAACACAGTCACTGTGTTTCCCAGGTGAGAGGATACCCCACGGTGGGGGATTCAATCAGCTTTTAACTCACCCTGCTAAACCGCGGAAGAGATCTCGGTTCAGCCAGACGCTTGGCTGCTGGCTGCCAGCCCCAGCCCCATTCCAGAACCACAAGCCAGTGTCTCTGGTCAAGGTCCCAGACTGAACTGGGTGCACCACACTATCAGAGACTGGAATTTTCAGTGGAGAGAGAACCCCAGGTTACAGGAAACGATTGGGACCGGCCTTAGGTCACCCAGACATCCTCTGAAAAAGACTCGGGGTCCACAGGCTCCCCAGGAGCCAGCCCGTAGCCAGAGCCAGCGACACAGGCTCCAGCACCACAGAGCCCTGCCTGCCTCTGCGCTTGACTCGCCGCCTGAGATAGAACTGTGGGCACCAGGGCACCATGAATGAGTTTCACTGTCCGGTGCAAACACACAGGGAGGGAAACGGCGGGTCTGATCTCAGAGCACTCAGCCAACAAGCCCAACCTGAAAAGGTCCCTGGAAAATTACCCAGCTTAGGGAGGCACCCGGGTTCCCAAAGGCCGCAAAGGCAGACACAGGCTGTTTCTGCACACCAGACAGCTGGCAGAGACTGAGCCTCCATCACACAGCTGTGCTCCAGGCACAGGCAGTTTCTGCCGCCAGCCAGCTGGTGGACACTGAGCAGTGCACACCAGGGCAAAATAAGACACTGGGAGTCCGTGTCTCCAGAAAATCCACAGGGAAGGAAGGAGACTGTACTGACTTAAATCACCCAATCCTTCCCTAGAAAAAGTCTAGCAGACCAGTGGGGCAGAGGTGCCAGCACTCAGCTGTGCTCCAGACACAGGCACAAACAGTTGATGCGCGCCTGATGTCAAACTGGGTCACAGCAGCTGATCATTAAAATTACAACAAGAAACCCAGAAACAGGGCAGCTGCCCTCAGGACTTCCCTGGGTGAGAGGAGAACCCTCTCGACTAACAAAGACCACAATTACCACTCAGGTCTATATCCCTGAGGTGAGCAACTCCTGAAAAAACACCAGCCATCCAGGGACTATACCCAAAAAGCTGAGAAGACATCCTTCAGGAAAAACCAGCTTTCTGTAAAGGGGATTCTCTCCACCACAGGATCCCCAGGAACCACCAGAAATGAACCCCAAACACCTAAGATAGCAGCACAATGGGTAGAGGCCAGCATAAAAGCTCAAGCAACAAAAGACAGAGCAATATGGCATCTCCAGAACCCAGTTACCCAGGGGCAAGTAGCCCTGGACACCCCAGCATAACTGAAATCCAAGAAGATGACCTAACAACTATGCTCATGAAGATGATAACAGAGGAAACAAATAAGATGCGTAAAGACATAGAGGAAGATAAACTCAAACAGAATATTGCCATCCGTAAAGCAATAGAGGAAGCTGCAGCCAAACAGTTTATGGCCTTTAGAAAGGAAATGCTTAAAACCCTGAATGAAATGAAAGAAACAGAGTTGAAGGAACTAAAAGAAAAACAGGAAAGTACAATCAGACAGGTGAAGGAAGTAAAGAAAACAACTCAGTACCTAAAGATAGAATTGGAAAAATTAAAGAAAAACACAAATGGAAGAAATAATGGAAAGGAAGAATCTAGGGCAGAAAACAGGAACTACAGAGGTAAGCATAACCAACAGACTACAAGAGATGGAAGAAAGAATCTCAGGTGTAGAAGATACAATGGAAGAAATCGATGTATCTGTCAAAGAAAATGTTAAATCCGAAAAATTCCTGGCACAGACCGTCAAGAAATGCAAGACAATATGAAAAGACAAAACCTAAGAATAATAGGTATAGAGGAAAAGAAGACTCCCTTCTCCAAGGCCCAGAAAATATTTTCAACAAAATCATTGAAGAAAATTTCCCCAAGCTAAAGGAGAGGCCAATTAGAATACACGAGGCCTACAGAACACCCAACAAATTTGACCAGAGAAGAAAATCCTCCGCCACATAACAATCAAAACAGTAAGTATACAGAACAAAGAAAAAATACTAAAAGCTGCAAGGGAAAAAGGCCAAGTAACATATAATGGCAAACCCATTAGAATCACACCTGACTTTTCAACAGAGACTATGAAAGCCAGAAGGGCCTGGACGGATATCATCACGGACCCTAAGAGAACACAGATGTCAGCCCAGGCTACTATACCCATAAAACTCTCAGTCATCATAGATGGAGAAAACAAGATATTCAATGACAAAAACAAATTTCAACAATACCTACAAACAAATCCAGGATTACAGAAGACACTGAAGGGAAAATACAACCCAAGAAAGCTAGCTACATTCAAGAAAACACAGGAAATAAATAAACCCACTTCAGTAAAACAAAAAGCAACCAAGCACACAACATGATGACCACAGCCAACATCAAAATCAAGAGATCTAACAGCCACTGGTCATTAATCTCTCTCAACATCAATGGACTCAACTCTCCCATAAAAGACACAGATTAACAGAATGGATCGTAAACAAAACCCAGCAATCTGTTGCATACAGGAAACACACCTAAGACACAAAGATAGACATTACCTGAGGGTAAAGGGTTGGAAAGACGACTTTCCAAGCAAACGGACCCAAGAAGCAAGCGGAGTAGCCATTGTAATATCTGATAAAATAGACTTTCAACCAAAATCAATAAAAAGAGATGGGGAAGGACACTTCATACTCATCAAGGGAAAATTCCACCAGGAAGACATCACAATCCTGAACATCTATGCCCCAAATACAAGGGCACCCACCTTTGTGAAAGAAACATTGATAAAATTTGAAGCACATATAGATCCCCACACATTAATAGTGGGAGACTTCAACACCCCACTCTCAACAAAGGACAGGTCAACAAAACAGAAATTAAACAAAGAAACAATGTCTCTGACAGAGGTCATGAATCAAATGGACCTAACAGACATTTACAGAACTTTACACCCAAACACAAAAGAATTTACCTTCTTCTCAGCACCTCATGGAACCTTCTCCAAAATAATCCCTATAGTGGGTCACAAAGCAAGCCTCAACAGATACAAGAAGATTGAAATAATCCCATGTATCTTGTCTGATCACCATGGAATAAAGCTGGACCTCAACAATAACAGAAATAACAAAAAAAGCCTACACACATACGGAAACTGAACAACTTGTTACTAAATGACAGCTGGGTCAGGGAAGAAATAAAGAAAGAAATTAAAGTCTTTCTAGAAATCAATGAAAATGAAGACACAACATACCCGAACTTGTGGGACACAATGAAAGCAGTGCTAAGAGGAAAGTTCATAGCACTAAGTGCCTTCAAGAAGAAATTCGAGACAGCTCATTCAAGCACCCAAATGGCTCACTTATAAACCCTAGAAAAGAAGAAGCAGACACTCCAAGAAGGAGTAGACGGCTGGAAGTAATCAAACTCAGGGCTGAAATCAATCAATTGGAAACAAATAAAACTATTCAAAAGAATCAATGAAACCAAGAGCTGGTTCTTTGTAAAAATCAACAAGATAGACAAACCCTTAGCCAAACTAACTAAAGGGCAGAGAGAAACTTTTCAAATCAGCAAAATCAGAAATGAAAAGAGGGACATAACTACGGACACTGAGGGAAATCCAAACAACCATTAGGTTGTACTACAAAAGCTTATATGCCACAAAATTTGAAAATCTGAAAGAAATGGACAATTTTCTTGATAGATTCCATCTACCAAAATTAAGTCAAACTCAGTTAGAAATATTGAATAGCCCTATAGTACCCAAGGAAATCGAAATAGTCATTAACAGTCTTTTTCAAAAAAAAAAAAAAAAAACCCTGTGCCAGATGGTTTCAGCACAGAATTCTCCCAGACCTTCAAAGAAGTGCTAATTCAATTCTCTTCAAACTATTCCACAAAATAGAAATAGAAGGAACTTTACCAAACTCATTCTATGAAGCCACAGCCACCTGATACCTAAAAGACCCAACACAAAAGAGAACTTCAGACCTATCTCTCTTATGAACATTGATGTAAAAATACTCAATAAAACACTTGCAAACCGAATCCAAGAACACATCAAAGATATTCACCATGATCACCAAGTAGGCTTCATCCCACACATGCAAAGGGTGCTTTACGGAAATCCATCCATGTAATCCACCATATAAACAAACTGAAAGAGAAAAACCACATGATCATTTCCTTAGATGCCGAAAAAGCAGTTGACAAAGTCCAACATCCATTCATGTTTAAAGTCTTGGGGAGATCAGGAATAAAAGGCACATACCTAAGCATAGTAAAGGCAATATACAGCAACCCTTTAGCCAACATCGAATTCAATGGAAAGAATCTTAAATCAATACCACTGAAATCCAGGACAAGGCAAGGCTCCTCACTGTCTCCAAATCTCTTCAACATAGTACTTGAAGTCCTACCTAGAGCAATTAGACAAGTAAAAAAGTAGATCAAGGGGCTACAAATCAGAAAGAAAGTGGTCAAAATTTCACTAATCACAGATGATATGATATAATACATGAGTGACCCCAAAAATTCAACCAGAGAACTCCTTCAGCTGATAAACACCTTCAGAAAAGTGGCTGGATACAAAATTAACTCAAAAAAAAAAAAAAAATAAGAGAAACCCTCCTGTATGACAAAGACAAAAGGGCTGAGAAAGAAATTAGGGAAACAACACCCTTCACAATAGCCCCTAATCAGCTAAAGTACCGTGGAGTGACTTTAACCAAGCAGGTGAAAGACCTGTTTGAAAAAAACTTCAAATCTCTGAAGAAAGAAATTGAGAGGAGGGGCAAGATGGCGGCGCCTGGAGGACTCTCATTCTGAGCAGCAGCAGCAGGATCAGCACAGTGACCAGTAATCAGAACTCGCGGCCATAAAACACAGTCACTGTGTTTCCCAGGTGAGAGGATACCCCACGGTGGGGGATTCAATCAGCTTTTAACTCACCCTGCTAAACCGCGGAAGAGATCTCGGTTCAGCCAGACGCTTGGCTGCTGGCCGCCAGCCCCAGCCCCATTCCAGAACCACAAGCCAGTGTCTCTGGTCAAGGTCCCAGACTGAACTGGGTGCACCACACTATCAGAGACTGGAATTTTCAGTGGAGAGAGAACCCCAGGTTACAGGAAACGATTGGGACCGGCCTTAGGTCACCCAGACATCCCCTGAAAAAGACTCGGGGTCCACGGGCTCCCCAGGAGCCAGCCCGTAGCCAGAGCCAGGGACACAGGCTCCAGCACCACAGAGCCCTGCCTGCCTCTGCGCTTGACTCGCCGCCTGAGATAGAACTGTGGGCACCAGGGCACCATGAATGAGTTTCACTGTCCGGTGCAAACACACAGGGAGGGAAACGGCGGGTCTGATCTCAGAGCACTCAGCCAACAAGCCCAACCTGAAAAGGTCCCTGGAAAATTACCCAGCTTAGGGAGGCACCCGGGTTCCAAAGGCCGCAAAGGCAGACACAGGCTGTTTCTGCACACCAGACAGCTGGCAGAGACTGAGCCTCCATCACACAGCTGTGCTCCAGGCACAGGCAGTTTCTGCCGCCAGCCAGCTGGTGGACACTGAGCAGTGCACACCAGGGCAAAATAAGACACTGGGAGTCCGTGTCTCCAGAAAATCCACAGGGAAGGAAGGAGACTGTACTGACTTAAATCACCCAATCCTTCCCTAGAAAAAGTCTAGCAGACCAGTGGGGCAGAGGTGCCAGCACTCAGCTGTGCTCCAGACACAGGCACAAACAGTTGATCTTGGCGCCTGATGTCCAACTGGGTCACAGCAGCTGATCATTAAAATTACAACAAGAAACCCAGAAACAGGGCAGCTGCCCTCAGGACTTCCCTGGGTGAGAGGAGAACCCTCTCGACTAACAAAGACCACAATTACCACTCAGGTCTATATCCCTGAGGTGAGCAACTCCTGAAAAAACACCAGCCATCCAGGGACTATACCCAAAAAGCTGAGAAGACATCCTTCAGGAAAAACCAGCTTTCTGTAAAGGGGATTCTCTCCACCACAGGATACCCAGGAACCACCAGAAATGAACCCCAAACACCTAAGATAGCACAATGGGTAGAGGCCAGCGTAAAAGCTCAAGCAACAAAAGACAGAGCAATATGGCATCTCCAGAACCCAGTTACCCAGGGCCAATTAGCCCTGGACACCCCAGCATAACTGAAATCCAAGAAGATGACCTAACAACTATGCTCATGTAGATGATAACAGAGGAAACAAATAAGATGCGTAAAGACATAGAGGAAGATAAACTCAAACAGAATATTGCCATCCGTAAAGCAATAGAGGAAGCTGCAGCCAAACAGTTTATGGCCTTTAGAAAGGAAAATGCTTAAAACCCTGAATGAAATGAAAGAAACAGAGTTGAAGGAACTAAAAGAAAAACAGGAAAGTACAATCAGACAGGGGAAGGAAGTAAAGAAAACAACTCAAGACATGAAGATAGAATTGGAAAAATTAAAGAAAACACAAATGGAAGAAATAATGGAAAGGAAGAACCTAGGGCAGAAAACAGGACCTATAGAGGTAAGCATAACCAACAGACTACAAGAGATGGAAGAAAAAATATCAGGTGTAGAAGTTACAATGGAAGAAATCGATGTATCTGTGAAAGAAAATGTTAAATCCGAAAAATTCCTGACACAGACCGTCCAAGAAATGCAAGGCAATATGAAAAGACAAAACCTAAGAATAATAGGTATAGAGGAAAAAAGAAGACTCCCTTCTCCAAGGCCCAGAAAACATTTTCAACAAAATCATTGAAGAAAATTTCCCCAAGCTAAAGGAGAGGCCAATTAGAATACACGAGGCCTACAGAACACCCAACAAATTTGACCAGAATTGAAAATCCTCCCGCCACATAACAATCAAAACAGTAAGTATACAGAACAAAGAAAAAATACTAAAAGCTGCAAGGGAAAAAGGCCAAGTAACATATAATGGCAAACCCATTAGAATCACACCTGACTTTTCAACAGAGACTATGAAAGCCAGAAGGGCCTGGACGGATATCATGCAGACCCTAAGAGAACACAGATATCAGCCCAGGCTACTATACCCCGCAAAACTCTCAGTCCTCATAGATGGAGAAAACAAGATATTCAATGACAAAAACAAGTTTCAACAATACCTACAAACAAATCCAGCATTACAGAAGACACTGGAAGGGAAAATACAACCCAAGAAAGCTAGCTACATTCAAGAAAACACAGGAAATAAATAACCCCACTTCAGTAAAACAAAAAGCAACCAAGGACACAACCTGATGACCACAGCCAACATCAAAATCAAGAGATCTAACAGCCACTGGTCATTAATCTCTCTCAACATCAATGGAGTCAACTCTCCCATAAAAAGACACAGATTAACAGAATGGATGCGTAAACAAAACCCAGCAATCTGTTGCACACAGGAAACACACCTAAGACACAAAGATAGACATTACCTGAGGGTAAAGGGTTGGAAGACGACTTTCCAAGCCAACGGACCCAAGAAGCAAGCGGGAGTAGCCATTGTAATATCTGATAAAATAGACTTTCAACCAAAATCAATAAAAAGAGATGGGGAAGGACACTTCATACTCATCAAGGGAAAATTCGACCAGGAAGACATCACAATCCTGAACATCTATGCCCCAAATACAAGGGCACCCACCTTTGTGAAAGAAACATTGATAAAATTTGAAGCACATATAGATCCCCACACATTAATAGTGGGAGACTTCAACACCCCTCTCAACAAAGGACAGGTCAACAAAACAGAAATTAAACAAAAGAAACAATGTCTCTGACAGAGGTCATGAATCAAATGGACCTAACAGACATTTACAGAACTTTACACCCAAACACAAAAGAATTTACCTTCTTCTCAGCACCTCATGGAACCTTCTCCAAAATAATCCCTATAGTGGGTCACAAAGCAAGTCTCAACAGATACAAGAAGATTGAAATAATCCCATGTATCTTGTCTGATCACCATGGAATAAAGCTGGACCTCAACAATAACAGAAATAACAAAAAGCCTACACACGCATGGAAACTGAACAACTTGTTACTAAATGACAGCTGGGTCAGGGAAGAAATAAAGAAAGAAATTAAAGACTTTCTAGAAATCAATGAAAATGAAGACACAGCATACCCGAACTTGTGGGACACAATGAAAGCAGTGCTAAGAGGAAAGTTCATAGCACTAAGTGCCTTCAAGAAGAAATTCAAGACAGCTCATTCAAGCACCCTAATGGCTCACTTATAAACCCTAGAAAAAGAAGAAGCAGACACTCCAAGAAGGAGTAGACGGCTGGAAGTAATCAAACTCAGGGCTGAAATCAATCAATTGGAAACAAATAAAACTATTCAAAGAATCAATGAAACCAAGAGCTGGTTCTTTGTAAAAAATCAACAAGATAGACAAACCCTTAGCCAAACTAACTAAAAGGCAGAGAGAAACTATTCACATCAGCAAAATCAGAAATGAAAAGAGGGACATAACTACGGACACTGAGGAATCCAAACAATCATTAGGTTGTACTACAAAAGCTTATATGCCACAAAATTTGAAAATCTAAAAGAAATGGACAATTTTCTTGATAGATTTCATCTACCAAAATTAAGGCAAACTCAGTTAGAAATATTGAATAGCCCTATAGTACCCAAGGAAATCGAAATAGTCATTAACAGTCTTTCTTCCAAAAAAAAAAAAAAAAAACCCTGGGCCAGATGGTTTCAGCACAGAATTCTCCCAGACCTTCAAAGAAGTGCTAATTCAATTCTCTTCAAACTATTCCACAAAATAGAAATAGAAGGAACTTTACCAAACTCATTCTATGAAGCCACAGCCACCCTGATACCTAAAAGACCCAACACAAAAGAGAACTTCAGACCTATCTCTCTTATGAACATTGATGTAAAAATACTCAATAAAACACTTGCAAACCGAATCCAAGAACACATCAAAGATATTCACCATGATCACCAAGTAGGCTTCATCCCCACACATGCAAGGGTGCTTTACGGAAATCCATCCATGTAATCCACCATATAAACAAACTGAAAGAGAAAAACCACATGATCATTTCCTTAGTTGCCGAAAAAGCAGTTGACAAAGTCCAACATCCATTCATGTTTAAAGTCTTGGGGAGATCAGGAATAAAAGGCACATACCTAAGCATAGTAAGGGCAATATACAGCAACCCTTTAGCCAACATCGAATTCAATGGAAAGAATCTTAAATCAATACCACTGAAATCCAGGACAAGGCAAGGCTCCTCACTGTCTCCAAATCTCTTCAACATAGTACTTGAAGTCCTACCTAGAGCAATTAGACAAGTAAAGTAGATCAAGGGGCTACAAATCAGAAAGAAAGAGGTCAAAATTTCACTAATCACAGATGATATGATATAATACATGAGTGACCCCAAAAATTCAACCAGAGAACTCCTTCAGCTGATAAACACCTTCAGAAAAGTGGCTGGATACAAAATTAACACAAAAAAAAAAATAAGAGAAACCCTCCTGTATGCCAAAGACAAAAGGGCTGAGAAATAAATTAGGGAAACAACACCCTTCACAATAGCCACTAATCAGCTAAAGTACCTTGGAGTGACTTTAACCAAGCAGGTGAAAGACCTGTTTGAAAAAAACTTCAAGTCTCTGAAGAAAGAAATTGAGAGGAGGGGCAAGATGGCGGCGCCGGGAGGACTCTCATTCTGAGCAGCAGCAGCAGGATCAGCACAGTGACCAGTAATCAGAACTCATGCCATAAAACACAGTCATTGTGTTTCCCAGGTGAGAGGATACCCCACGGTGGGGGATTCAATCAGCTTTTAACTCACCCTGCTAAACCGCGGAAGAGATCTCGGTTCAGCCAGATGCTTGGCTGCTGGCCGCCAGCCCCAGCCCCATTCCAGAACCACAAGCCAGTGTCTCTGGTCAAGGTCCCAGACTGAACTGGGCGCACCACACTATCAGAGACTGGAATTTTCAGTGGAGAGAGAACCCCAGGTTACAGGAAACGATTGGGACCGGCCTTAGGTCACCCAGACATCCCCTGAAAAAGACTCGGGTACCACGGGCTCCCCAGGAGCCAGCCCGTAGCCAGAGCCAGGGACCCAGGCTCCAGCACCACAGAGCCCTGCCTGCCTCTGCGCTTGACTCGCCGCCTGAGATAGAACTGTGGGCACCAGGGCACCAGCGAATGAGTTTCACTGTCTGGTGCAAACCCACAGGGAGGGAAACGGCGGGTCTGATCTCAGAGCACTCAGCCAACAAGCCCAACCTGAAAAGGTCCCTGGAAAATTATCCAGCTTAGGGAGGCACCCGGGTTCCCAAAGGCTGCAAAGGCAGACACAGGCTGTTTCTGCACACCAGACAGCTGGCAGAGACTGAGCCTCCATCACACAGCTGTGCTCCAGGCACAGGCAGTTTCTGCTGCCAGCCAGCTGGTGGACACTGAGCAGTGCACACCAGGGCAAAAAAAGACACTGGGAGTCCGTGTCTCCAGAAAATTCACAGGGAAGGAAGGAGACTGTACTGACTTAAATCACCCAATCCTTCCCTAGAAAAAGTCTACCAGACCAGTGGGGCAGAGGTGCCAGCACTCAGCTGTGCTCCAGACACAGGCACTAACAGTTGATGCGCGCCTGATGTCCAACTGGGTCACAGCAGCTGATCATTAAAATTACAACAAGAAACCCAGAAACAGGGCAGCGGCCCTCAGGACTTCCCTGGGTGAGAGGAGAACCCTCTTGACTAACAAAGACCACAATTACCACTCAGGTCTATATCCCTGAGGTGAGCAACTCCTGAAAAAACACCAGCCATCCAGGGACTATACCCAAAAAGCTGAGAAGACATCCTTCAGGAAAAACCAGCTTTCTGTAAAGGGGATTCTCTCCACCACAGGATCCCCAGGAACCACCAGAAATGAACCCCAAACACCTAAGATAGCAGCACAATGGGTAGAGGCCAGCGTAAAAGCTCAAGCAACAAAAGACAGAGCAATATGGCATCTCCAGAACCCAGTTACCCAGGGGCAAGTAGCCCTGGACACCCCAGCATAACTGAAATCCAAGAAGATGACCTAACAACTATGCTCATGAAGATGATAACAGAGGAAACAAATAAGATGCGTAAAGACATAGAGGAAGATAAACTCAAACAGAATATTGCCATCCGTAAAGCAATAGAGGAAGCTGCAGCCAAACAGTTTATGGCCTTTAGAAAGGAAATGCTTAAAACCTGAATGAAATGAAAGAAACAGAGTTGAAGGAACTAAAAGAAAAACAGGAAAGTACAATCAGACAGGTGAAGGAAGTAAAGAAAGCAACTCAAGACCTGAAGATAGAATTGGAAAAATTAAAGAAAACACAAATGGAAGAAATAATGGAAAGGAAGAATCTAGGGCAGAAAACAGGAACTACAGAGGTAAGCATAACCAACAGACTACAAGAGATGGAAGAAAGAATCTCAGGTGTAGAAGATACAATGGAAGAAATCGATGTATCTGTCAAAGAAAATGTTAAATCCGAAAAATTCCTGACACAGACTGTCCAAGAAATGCAAGACAATATGAAAAGACAAAACCTAAGAATAATAGGTATAGAGGAAAAAGAAGACTCCCTTCTCCAAGGCCCAGAAAATATTTTCAACAAAATCATTGAAGAAAATTTCCCCAAGCTAAAGGAGAGGCCAATTAGAATACACAAGGCCTACAGAACACCCAACAAATTTGACCAGAGAAGAAAATCCTCCCGCCACATAACAATCAAAACAGTAAGTATACAGAACAAAGAAAAAAATGCTAAAAGCTGCAAGGGAAAAAGGCCAAGTAACATATAATGGCAAACCCATTAGAATCACACCTGACTTTTCAACAGAGACTATGAAAGCCAGAAGGGCCTGGACGGATATCATGCGGACCCTAAGAGAACACAGATGTCAGCCCAGGCTACTATACCCCATAAAACTCTCAGTCCTCATAGATGGAGAAAAGAAGATATTCAATGACAAAAACAAATTTCAACAATACCTACAAACAAATCCAGCATTACAGAAGACACTGGAAGGGAAAATACAACCCAAGAAAGCTAGCTACATTCAAGAAAACACAGGAAATAAATAACCCCACTTCAGTAAAACAAAAAGCAACCAAGGACACAACCTGATGACCACAGCCAACATCAAAATCAAGAGATCTAACAGCCACTGGTCATTAATCTCTCTCAACATCAATGGACTCAACTCTCCCATAAAAAGACACAGATTAACAGAATGGATGCGTAAACAAAACCCAGCAACCTGTTGCATACAGGAAACACACCTAAGACACAAAGATAGACATTACCTGAGGGTAAAGGGTTGGAAGACGACTTTCCAAGCAAACGGACCCAAGAAGCAAGCGGGAGTAGCCATTGTAATATCTGATAAAATAGACTTTCAACCAAAATCAATAAAAAGAGATGGGGAAGGACACTTCATACTCATCAGGGAAAATTCCACCAGGAAGACATCACAATCCTGAACATCTATGCCCCAAATACAAAGGGCACCCACCTTTGTGAAAGAAACATTGATAAAATTTGAAGCACATATAGATCCCACACATTAATAGTGGGAGACTTCAACACCCCACTCTCAACAAAGGACAGGTCAACAAAACAGAAATTATACAAAGAAACAATGTCTCTGACAGAGGTCATGAATCAAATGGACCTAACAGACATTTACAGAACTTTACACCCAAACACAAAAGAATTTACCTTCTTCTCAGCACCTCATGGAACCTTCTCCAAAATAATCCCTATAGTGGGTCACAAAGCAAGCCTCAACAGATACAAGAAGATTGAAATAATCCCATGTATCTTGTCTGATCACCATGGAATAAAGCTGGACCTCAACAATAACAGAAATAACAAAAAGCCTACACACACATGGAAACTGAACAACTTGTTACTAAATGACAGCTGGGTCAGGGAAGAAATAAAGAAAGAAATTAAAGTCTTTCTAGAAATCAATGAAAATGAAGACACAACATACCCGAACTTGTGGGACAAAATGAAAGCAGTGCCTTCAAGAAGAAATTCGAGACAGCTCATTCAAGCACCCAAATGGCTCACTTATAAACCCTAGAAAAAGAAGAAGCAGACACTCCAAGAAGGAGTAGACGGCAGGAAGTAATCAAACTCAGGGCTGAAATCAATCAATTGGAAACAAATGAAACTATTCAAAGAATCAATGAAACCAAGAGCTGGTTCTTTGTAAAAATCAACAAGATAGACAAACCCTTAGCCAAACTAACAAAAAGGCAGAGAGAAACTATTCAAATCAGCAAAATCAGAAATGAAAAGAGGGACATAACTACGGACACTGAGGAAATCCAAACAATCATTAGGTTGTACTACAAAAGTTTTATATGCCACAAAATTTGAAAATCTAAAAGAAATGGACAATTTTCTTGATAGATTCCATCTAACATAATTAAGGCAAACTCAGTTAGAAATATTGAATAGCCCTATAGTACCCAAGGAAATCGAAATAGTCAGTAACAGTCTTTCTTCAAAAAAAAAAAAAAAAACCCTGGGCCAGATGGTTTCAGCACAGAATTTCATGACCTTCAAAAAAGTACTAATTCCAATTCTCTTCAAACTATTCCACAAAATAGAAAAATAGAAGGAACTTTACCAAACTCATTCTATGAAGCCACAGCCACCCTGATACCTAAAAGACCCAACACAAAAAGAGAACTTCAGACCTATCTCTCTTATGAACATTGATGTAAAAATACTCAATAAAACACTTGCAAACCGAATCCAAGAACACATCAAAGATATTCACCATGATCACCAAGTAGGCTTCATCCCACACATGCAAGGGTGCTTTATGGAAATCCATCCATGTAATCCACCATATAAACAAACTGAAAGAGAAAAACCACATGATCATTTCCTTAGATGCCGAAAAAGCAGTTGACAAAGTCCAACATCCATTCATTTTTAAAGTCTTGGGAGATCAGGAATAAAAGGCACATACCTAAGCATAGTAAAGGCAATATACAGCAACCCTTTAGCCAACATCGAATTCAATGGAAAGAATCTTAAATCAATACCACTGAAATCCAGGACAAGGCAAGGCTCCTCACTGTCTCCAAATCTCTTCAACATAGTACTTGAAGTCCTACCTAGAGCAATTAGACAAGTAAAGTAGATCAAGGGGCTACAAATCAGAAAGAAAGAGGTCAAAATTTCACTAATCACAGATGATATGATATAATACATGAGTGACCCCAAAAATTCAACCAGAGAACTCCTTCAGCTGATAAACACCTTCAGAAAAGTGGCTGGATACAAAATTAACTCAAAAAAAAAAAATGAGAAACCCTCCTGTATGCCAAAGACAAAAGTGCTGAGAAAGAAATTAGGGAAACAACACCCTTCACAATAGCCACTAATCAGCTAAAGTACCGTGGATTGACTTTAACCAAGCAGGTGAAAGACCTGTTTGAAAAAAACTTCAAGTCTCTGAAGAAAGAAATTGAGAGGAGGGGCAAGATGGCGGCGCCGGGAGGACTCTCATTCTGAGCAGCAGCAGCAGTATCAGCACAGTGACCAGTAATCAGAACTCGCGGCCATAAAACACAGTCATTGTGTTTCCCAGGTAAGAGGATACCCCACGGTGGGGGATTCAATCAGCTTTTAACTCACCCTGCTAAACCGCGGAAGAGATCTCGGTTCAGCCAGGCGGCAGCTGCTGGCGCCAGCCCCAGCCCCCATTCTAGAACCACAAGCCACTGTCTCTGGTCAAGGTCCCAGACTGAACTGGGCGCACCACACTATCAGAGACTGGAATTTTCAGTGGAGAGAGAACCCCAGGTTACAGGAAACGATTGGGACCGGCCTTAGGTCACCCAGACATCCCCTGAAAAAGACTGGGGTCCACGGGCTCCCCCAGGAGCCAGCCGTGTAGCCAGAGCCAGGGACCCAGGCTCCAGCACCACAGAGCCCTGCCTGCCTCTGCGCTTGACTCACTGCCTGAGATAGAACTGTGGGGACCAGGGCACCAGCGAATGAGTTTCACTGTCCGGTGCAAACACACAGGGAGGGAAATGGCGGGTCTGATCTCAGAGCACTCAGCCAACAAGCCCAACCTGAAAAGGTCCCTGGAAAATTACCCAGCTTAGGAGGCACCCGGGTTCCCAAAGGCCTCAAAGGCAGACACAGGCTGTTTCTGCACACCAGACAGCTGGCAGAGACTGAGGCCCCATCACACAGCTGTGCTCCAGGCACAGGCAGTTTGTGCCACCAGCCAGCTGGTGGACACTGAGCAGTGCACACCAGGGCAAAAAAAGACACTGGGAGTCCCTGTCTCCAGAAAAACCACAGGGAAGGAAGGAGACTGTACTGACTTAAATCACCCAATCCTTCCCTAGAAAAAGTCTAGCAGACCAGTGGGGCAGAGGTGCCAGCACTCAGCTGTGCTCCAGACACAGGCACAAACAGTTGATGCGCGCCTGATGTCCAACTGGGTCACAGCAGCTGATCATTAAAATTACAACAAGAAACCCAGAAACAGGGCAGCTGCCCTCAGGACTTCCCTGGGTGAGAGGAGAACCCTCTTGACTAACAAAGACCACAATTACCACTCAGGTCTATATCCCTGAGGTGAGCAACTCCTGAAAAAACACCAGCCATCCAGGGACTATACCCAAAAAGCTGAGAAGACATCCTTCAGGAAAAACCAGCTTTCTGTAAAGGGGATTCTCTCCACCACAGGATCCCCAGGAACCACCAGAAAATAACCCCAAACACCTAAGATAGCACAATGGGTAGAGGCCCGCGTAAAAGCTCAAGCAACAAAAGACAGAGCAATATGGCATCTCCAGAACCCAGTTACCCAGGGCCAATTAGCCCTGGACACCCCAGCATAACTGAAATCCAAGAAGATGACCTAACAACTATGCTCATGAAGATGATAACAGAGGAAACAAATAAGATGCGTAAAGACATAGATGAAGATAAACTCAAACAGAATATGGCCATCCGTAAAGCAATAGAGGAAGCTGCAGCCAAACAGTTTATGGCCTTTAGAAAGGAAATGCTTAAAACCCTGAATGAAATGAAAGAAACAGAGTTGAAGGAACTAAAAGAAAAACAGGAAAGTACAATCAGACAGGTGAAGGAAGTAAAGAAAACAACTCAAGACCTGAAGATAGAATTGGAAAAATTAAAGAAAACACAAATGGAAGAAATAATGGAAAGGAAGAATCTAGGGCAGAAAACAGGAACTACAGAGGTAAGCATAACCAACAGACTACAAGAGATGGAAGAAAGAATCTCAGGTGTAGAAGATACAATGGAAGAAATCGATGTATCTGTCAAAGAAAATGTTAAATCCGAAAAATTCCTGACACAGACCGTCCAAGAAATGCAAGACAATATGAAAAGACAAAACCTAAGAATAGGTAGGTATAGAGGAAAAAGAAGACTCCCTTCTCCAAGGCCCAGAAAATATTTTCAACAAAATCATTGAAGAAAATTTCCCCAAGCTAAAGGAGAGGCCAATTAGAATACACGAGGCCTACAGAACACCCAACAAATTTGACCAGAAAAGAAAATCCTCCCGCCACATAACAATCAAAACAGTAAGTATACAGAATAATGAAAAAATACTAAAAGCTGCAAGGGAAAAAGGCCAAGTAACATATAATGGCAAACCCATTAGAATCACACCTGACTTTTCAACAGAGACTATGAAAGCCAGAAGGGCCTAGACGGATATCATGCGGACCCTAAGAGAACACAGATGTCAGCCCAGGCTACTATACCCATAAAACTCTCAGTCCTCATAGATGGAGAAAAGAAGATATTCAATGACAAAAACAAATTTCAACAATACCTACAAACAAATCCAGCATTACAGAAGACACTGGAAGGGAAAATACAACCCAAGAAAGCTAGCTACATTCAAGAAAACACAGGAAATAAATAACCCCACTTCAGTAAAAAAAAAGCAACCAAGCACACAACCTGATGACCACAGCCAACATCAAAATCAAGAGATCTAACAGCCACTGGTCATTAATCTCTCTCAACATCAATGGACTCAACTCTCCCATAAAAAGACACAGATTAACAGAATGGATGCATAAACAAAACCCATCAATCTGTTGCATACAGGAAACACACCTAAGACACAAAGATAGACATTACCTGAGGGTAAAGGGTTGGAGGACGACTTTCCAAGCCAACAGACCCAAGATGCAAGCGGGAGTAGCCATTGTAATATCTGATAAAATAGACTTTCAACCAAAATCAATAAAAAGAGATGGGGAAGGACACTTCATACTCATCAAGGGAAAATTCCACCAGGAAGACATCACCATCCTGAACATCTATGCCCCAAATACAAGGGCACCCACCTTTGTGAAAGAAACATTGATAAAATTTGAAGCACATATAGATCCCCACACATTAATAGTGGGAGACTTCAACACCCCACTCTCAACAAAGGACAGGTCAACAAAACAGAAATTAAACAAAGAAACAATGTCTCTGACAGAGGTCATGAATCAAATGGACCTAACAGACATTTACAGAACTTTACACCCAAACACAAAAGAATTTACCTTCTTCTCAGCACCTCATGGAACCTTCTCCAAAATAATCCCTATAGTGGGTCACAAAGCAAGCCTCAACAGATACAAGAAGATTGAAATAATCCCATGTATCTTGTCTGATCACCATGGAATAAAGCTGGACCTCAACAATAACAGAAATAACAAAAAAGCCTACACACGCATACGGAAACTGAACAACTTGTTACTTAATGACAGCTGGGTCAGGGAAGAAATAAAGAAAGAAATTAAAGTCTTTCTAGAAATCAATGAAAATGAAGACACAACATACCCGAACTTGTGGGACACAATGAAAGCAGTGCTAAGAGGAAAGTTCATAGCACTAAGTGCCTTCAAGAAGAAATTGAGACAGCTCATTCAAGCACCCTAATGGCTCACTTATAAACCCTAGAAAAAAGAAGAAGCAGACACTCCAAGAAGGAGTAGACGGCTGGAAGTAATCAAACACAGGGCTGAAATCAATCAATTGAAACAAATAAAACTATTCAAAGAATCAATGAAACCAAGAGCTGGTTCTTTGTAAAAATCAACAAGATAGACAAACCCTTAGCCAAACTAACTAAAAGGCAGAGAGAAACTATTCAAATCAGCAAAATCAGAAATGAAAAGAGGGACATAACTACGGACACTGAGGAAATCCAAACAATCATTAGGTTGTACTACAAAAGCTTATATGCCACAAAATTTGAAAATCTAAAAGAAATGGACAATTTTCTTGATAGATTCCATCTACCAAAATTAAGGCAAACTCAGTTAGAAATATTGAATAGCCCTATAGTACCCAAGGAAATCGAAATAGTCATTAACAGTCTTTCTTCAAAAAAAAAAAAAAAAAAAAAAAAAACTGGGCCAGATGGTTTCAGCACAGAATTCTCCCAGACCTTCAAAGAAGTGCTAATTCCAATTCTCTTCAAACTATTCCACAAAATAGAAATAGAAGGAACTTTACCAAACTCATTCTATGAAGCCACAGCCACCCTGATACCTAAAAGACCCAACACAAAAAGAGAACTTCAGACCTATCTCTTATGAACATTGATGTAAAAATACTCAATAAAACACTTGCAAACCGAATCCAAGAACACATCAAAGATATTCACCATGATCACTAAGTAGGCTTCATCCCACACATGCAAGGGTGCTTTACGGAAATCCATGCATGTAATCCACCATATAAACAAACTGAAAAGAAAAACCACATGATCATTTCCTTAGATGCCGAAAAAGCAGTTGAAAAAGTCCAACATCCATTCATGTTTAAAGTCTTGGGAGATCAGGAATAAAAGGCACATACCTAAGCATAGTAAAGGCAATATACAGCAACCCTTTAGCCAACATCAATTCAATGGAAAGAATCTTAAATCAATACCACTGAAATCCAGGACAAGGCAAGGCTCCTCACTGTCTCCAAATCTCTTCAACATAGTACTTGAAGTCCTACCTAGAGCAATTAGACAAGTAAAAAGTAGATCAAGGGGCTACAAATCAGAAAGAAAGAGGTCAAAATTTCACTAATCACAGATGATATGATATAATACATGAGTGACCCCAAAAATTCAACCAGAGAACTCCTTCAGCTGATAAACACCTTCAGAAAAGTGTCTGGATACAAAATTAACTCAAAAAAAAAAAAATGAGAAACCCTCCTGTATGCCAAAGACAAAAGGGCTGAGAAAGAAATTAGGGAAACAACACCCTTCACAATAGCCACTAATCAGATAAAGTACCTTGGAGTGACTTTAACCAAGCAGGTGAAAGACCTGTTTGAAAAAAACTTCAAGTCTATGAAGAAAGAAATTGAGAGGAGGGGCAAGATGGCGGCACCGGGAGGACTCTCATTCTGAGCAGCAGCAGCAGGATCAGCACAGTGACCAGTAATCAGAACTCGCGGCCATAAAACACAGTCATTGTGTTTCCCAGGTGAGAGGATACCCCACGGTGGGGGATTCAATCAGCTTTTAACTCAACCTGCTAAACCACGGAAGAGCTCTCGGTTCAGCCAGATGCTTGGCTGCTGGCCGCCAGCCCGAGCCCCATTCCAGAACCACAAGCCAGTGTCTCTGGTCAAGGTCCCAGACTGAACTGGGCGCACCACACTATCAGAGACTGGAATTTTCAGTGGAGAGAGAACCCCAGGTTACAGGAAACGATTGGGACCGGCCTTAGGTCACCCAGACATCCCCTGAAAAAGACTCGGGGTCCACGGGCTCCCCAGGAGCCAGCCCTTAGCCAGAGCCAGGGACCCAGGCTCCAGCACCACAGAGCCCTGCCTGCCTCTGCGCTTGACTCGCCGCCTGAGATAGAACTGTGGGCACCAGGGCACCAGCGAATGAGTTTCACTGTCCCGTGCAAACACACAGGGAGGGAAACGGCGGGTCTGATCTCAGAGCACTCAGCCAACAAGCCCAACCTGAAAAAGGTCCCTGGAAAATTACCCAGCTTAGGAGGCACCCGGGTTCCCAAAGGCGCAAAGGCAGACACAGGCTGTTTCTGCACACCAGACAGCTGGCAGAGACTGAGCCTCCATCACACAGCTGTGCTCCAGGCACAGGCAGTTTGTGCCGCCAGCCAGCTGGTGGACACTGAGCAGTGCGCACCAGGGCAAAAAAAGACACTGGGAGTCCGTGTCTCCAGAAAATCCACAGGGAAGGAAGGAGACTGTACTGACTTAAATCACCCAATCCTTCCCCTAGGAAAAGTCTAGCAGACCAGTGGGGCAGAGGTGCCAGCACTCAGCTGTGCTCAGACACAGGCACAAACAGTTGATCTTGCCTGATGTCCAATAGGGTCACAGCAGCTGATCATTAAAATTACAACAAGAAACCCAGAAACAGGGCAGCTGCCCTCAGGATTTCCCTGGGTGAGAGGAGAACCCTCTCGACTAACAAAGACCACAATTACCACTCAGGTCTATATCCCTGAGGTGAGCAACTCCTGAAAAACACCAGCCATCCAGGGACTATACCCAAAAAGCTGAGAAGACATCCTTCAGGAAAAACCAGCTTTCTGGATTCTCTCCACCACAGGATCCCCAGGAACCACCAGAAATGAACCCCAAACACCTAAGATAGCACAATGGGTAGAGGCCAGCGTAAAAGCTCAAGCAACAAAAGACAGAGCAATATGGCATCTCAGAACCCAGTTACCCAGGGGCAAGTAGCCTGGACACCCCAGCATAACTGAAATCCAAGAAGATGACCTAACAACTATGCTCATGAAGATGATAACAGAGGAAACAAATAAGATGCGTAAAGACATAGAGGAAGATAAACTCAAACAGAATATTGCCATCCGTAAAGCAATAGAGGAAGCTGCAGCCAAACAGTTTATGGCCTTTAGAAAGGAAATGCTTAAAACCCTGAATGAAATGAAAGAAACAGAGTTGAAGGAACTAAAAGAAAAACAGGAAAGTACAATCAGACAGGTGAAGTAAGTAAAGAAAACGACTCAGTACCTGAAGATAGAATTGGAAAAATTAAAGAAAACACAAATGGAAGAAATAATGGAAAGGAAGAATCTAGGGCAGAAAACAGGAACTACAGAGGTAAGCATAACCAACAGACTACAAGAGATGGAAGAAAGAATCTCAGGTGTAGAAGATACAATGGAAGAAATCGATGTATCTGTGAAAGAAAATGTTAAATCCGAAAAATTCCTGACACAGACCGTCCAAGAAATGCAAGACAATATGAAAAGACAAAACCTAAGAATAATAGGTATAGAGGAAAAAGAAGACTCCCTTCTCCAAGGCCCAGAAAATATTTTCAACAAAATCATTGAAGAAAATTTCCCCAAGATAAAGGAGAGGCCAATTAGAATACACGAGGCCTACAGAACACCCAACAAATTTGACCAGAAAAGAAAATCCTCCCACACATAACAATCAAAACAGTAAGTATACAGAATAATGAAAAAATACTAAAAGCTGCAAGGGAAAAAGGCCAAGTAACATATAATGGCAAACCCATTAGAATCACACCTGACTTTTCAACAGAGACTATGAAAGCCAGAAGGGCCTGGACGGATATCATGCGGACCCTAAGAGAACACAGATGTCAGCCCAGGCTACTATACCCCATAAAACTCTCAGTCCTCATAGATGAGAAAAGAAGATATTCAATGACAAAAACAAATTTCAACAATACCTACAAACAAATCCAGCATTACAGAAGACACTGGAAGGGAAAATACAACCCAAGAAAGCTAGCTACATTCAAGAAAACACAGGAAATAAATAAACCCACTTCAGTAAAACAAAAAGCAACCAAGCACACAACCTGATGACCACAGCCAACATCAAAATCAAGAGATCTAACAGCCACTGGTCATTAATCTCTCTCAACATCAATGGACTCAACTCTCCCATAAAAAGACACAGATTAACAGAATGGATCGTAAACAAAACCCAGCAATCTGTTGCATACAGGAAACACACCTAAGACACAAAGATAGACATTACCTGAGGTAAAAGGGTTGGAAGACGTCTTTCCAAGCCAACGGACCCAAGAAAGCAAGCGGGAGTAGCCATTGTAATATCTGATAAAATAGACTTTCAACCAAAATCAATAAAAAGAGATGGGGAAGGACACTTCATACTCATCAAGGGAAAATTCCACCAGGAAGACATCACCATCCTGAACATCTATGCCCCAAATACAAGGGCACCCACCTTTGTGAAAGAAACATTGATAAAATTTGAAGCACATATAGATCCCACACATTAATAGTGGGAGACTTCAACACCACTCTCAACAAAGGACAGGTCAACAAAACAGAAATTAAACAAAGAAACAATGTCTCTGACAGAGGTCATGAATCAAATGGACCTAACAGACATTTACAGAACTTTACAGACAAACACAAAAGAATTTACCTTCTTCTCAGCACCTCAAGGAACCTTCTCCAAAATAATCCCTATAGTGGGTCACAAAGCAAGCCTCAACAGATACAAGAAGATTGAAATAATCCCATGTATCTTGTCTGATCACCATGGAATAAAGCTGGACCTCAACAATAACAGAAATAACAAAAAGCCTACACACGCATACGGAAACTGAACAACTTGTTACTAAATGACAGCTGGGTCAGGAAGAAATAAAGAAAAAGAAATTAAAGTCTTTCTAGAAATCAATGAAAATGAAGACACAACATACCCGAACTTGTGGGACACAATGAAGCAGTGCTAAGAGGAAAGTTCATAGCACTAAGTGCCTTCAAGAAGAAATTCAGAGACAGCTCATTCAAGCACCCTAATGGCTCACTTATAAACCCTAGAAAAGAAGAAGCAGACACTCCAAGAAGGAGTAGACGGCTGGAAGTAATCAAACTCAGGGCTGAAATCAATCAATTGGAAACAAATAAAAATATTCAAAGAATCAATGAAACCAAGAGCTGGTTCTTTGTAAAAATCAACAAGATAGACAAACCCTTAGCCAAACTAACTAAAAGGCAGAGAGAAACTATTCAAATCAGCAAAATCAGAAATGAAAAGAGGGACATAACTACGGACACTGAGGAAATCCAAACAATCATTAGGTTGTACTACAAAAGCTTATATGCCACAAAATTTGAAAATCTAAAAGAAATGGACAATTTCCTTGATAGATTCCATCTATCAAAATTAAGGCAAACTCAGTTAGAAATATTGAATAGCCCTATAGTACCCAAGGAAATCGAAATAGTCATTAACAGTCTTTCTTCAAAAAAAAAAAAAAAAAAAAAAAAAAAAAAAAAAAAAAAAACCTGGGCCAGATGGTTTCAGCGCAGAATTCTCCCAGACCTTCAAAGAAGTGCTAATTCAATTCTCTTCAAACTATTCCACAAAATAGAAATAGAAGGAACTTTACCAAACTCATTCTATGAAGCCACAGCCACCCTGATACCTAAAAGACCCAACACAAAAGAGAACTTCAGACCTATCTCTTATGAACATTGATGTAAAAATACTCAATAAAACACTTGCAAACCGAATCCAAGAACACATCAAAAATATTCACCATGATCACCAAGTAGGCTTCATCCCACACATGCAAGGGTGCTTTTGTTGGAAATCCATCCATGTAATCCACCATATAAACAAACTGAAAGAGAAAAACCACATGATCATTTCCTTAGATGCCGAAAAAAGCAGTTGACAAAGTCCAACATCCATTCATGTTTAAAGTCTTGGGAGATCAGGAATAAAAGGCACATACCTAAGCATAGTAAGGCAATATACAGCAACCCTTTAGCCAACATCGAATTCAATGGAAAGAATCTTAAATCAATACCACTGAAATCCAGGACAAAGGCAAGGCTCCTCACTGTCTCAAATCTCTTCAACATAGTACTTGAAGTCCTACCTAGAGCAATTAGACAAGTAAAAAGTAGATCAAGGGGGCTACAAATCAGAAAGAAAGAGGTCAAAATTTCAAATCACAGATGATATGATATAATATATGAGTGACCCCAAAAATTCAACCAGAGAACTCCTTCAGCTGATAAACACCTTCAGAAAAGTGTCTGGATACAAAATTAAATCAAAAAAAAAAAAAAATGAGAAACCCTCCTGTATGCCAAAGACAAAAGGGCTGAGAAAGAAATTAGGGAAACAAGACCCTTCACAATAGCCACTAATCAGATAAAGTACCTTGGAGTGACTTTAACCAAGCAGGTGAAAGACCTGTTTGAAAAAAACTTCAAGTCTCTGAAGAAAGAAATTGAGAGGAGGGGCAAGATGGCGGCGCCGGGAGGACTCTCATTCTGAGCAGCAGCAGCAGGATCAGCACAGTGACCAGTATTCAGAACTCGCGGCCATAAAACACAGTCATTGTGTTTCCCAGGTGAGAGGATACCCCACGGTGGGGGATTCAATCAGCTTTTAACTCACTCGGCTAAACCGCGGAAGAGATCCCAGTTCAGCCAGACGCTTGGCTGCTGGCCGCCAGCCCCAGCCCCATTCCAGAACCACAAGCCAGTGTCTCTGGTCACGGTCCCAGACTGAACTGGGCGCACCACACTATCAGAGACTGGAATTTTCAGTGGAGAGATAACCCCAGGGTACAGGAAACGATTGGGACCGGCCTTAGGTCACCCAGACATCCCCTGGAAAACACTCGGGGTCCACGGGCACCCCAGGAGCCAGCCCGTAGCCAGAGCCAGGGACCCAGGTTCCAGCACCACAGAGACCTGCCTGCCTCCGCACTTGACTCGCAGCCTGAGATAGAACTGTGGGCACCAGGGCACCAGCGAATGAGTTTCACTGTCTGGTGCAAACACACAGGGAGGGAAATGGCGGGTCTGATCTCAGAGCACTCAGCCAACAACCACAACCTGAAAAGGTCCCTGGAAAATTACCCAGCTTAGGGAGGCACCCGGGTTCCCAAAGGCCGCAAAGGCAGACACAGGCTGTTTCTGCACACCAGACAGCTGGCAGATACTGAGCCTCCAATACACAGCTGTGCTCCAGGCACAGGCAGTTTCTGCCACCAGCCAGCTGGTGGACACTGAGCAGTGTGCACCAGGGCAAAAAAAGACACTGGGAGTCCGTGTCTCCAGAAAATCCACAGGGAAGGAAGGAGACTGTACTGACTTAAATCACCCAATCCTTCCCTAGAAAAAGTCTAGCAGACCACTGGGGCAGAGGTGCCAGCACTCAGCTGTGCTCCAGACACAGGCACAAACAGTTGATGCGCGCCTGATGTACAACTGGGTCACAGCAGCTGATCATTAAAATTACAACAAGAAACCCAGAAACAGGGCAGCTGTCCTCAGGACTTCCCTGGGTGAGAGGAGAACCCTCTCGACTAACAAAGACCACAATTACCACTCAGGTCTATATCCTGAGGTGAGCAACTCCTGAAAAAAACACCAGCCATCCAGGGACTATACCAAAAAGCTGAGAAGACATCCTTCAGGAAAAACCAGCTTTCTGTAAAGGGATTCTCTCCACCACAGGATCCCCAGGAACCACCAGAAAATAACCCCAAACACCTAAGATAGCACAATGGGTAGAGGCCGGCGTAAGCTCAAGCAACAAAAGACAGAGCAATATGGCATCTCCAGAACCCAGTTACCCAGGGCCAATTAGCCCTGGACACCAACATAACTGAAATCCAAGAAGATGACCTAACAACTATGCTCATGAAGATGATAACAGAGGAAACAAATAAGATGCGTAAAGACATAGATGAAGATAAACTCAAACAGAATATGGCCATCCGTAAAGCAATAGAGAGGAAAGCTGCAGCCAAACAGTTTATGGCCTTTAGAAAGGAAATGCTTAAAACCCTGAATGAAATGAAAGAAACAGAGTTGAAGGAACTAAAAAAAAAAAGGAGGAAAGTACAATCAGACAGGTGAAGGGAAGTAAAGAAAACAACTCAGTACCTGAAGATAGAATTGGAAAAATTAAAGAAAACACAAATGGAAGAAATAATGGAAAGGAAGAATCTAGGGGCAGAAAACAGGAACTACAGAGTAAGCATAACCAACAGACTACAAGAGATGGTAGAAAGAATCTCAGGTGTAGAAGATACAATGGAAGAAATCGATGTATCTGTCAAAGAAAATGTTAAATCCAAAATTTTGACACAGACCGTCCAAGAAATGCAAAACAATATGAAAAGACAAAACCTAAGAATAATAGGTATAGAGGAAAAAGAAGACTCCCATCTCCAAGGCCCAGAAAATATTTTCAACAAAATCATTGAAGAAAATTTCCCCAAGCTAAAGGAGAGGCCAATTAGAATACATGAGGCCTACAGAACACCCAACAAATTTGACCAGAAAGAAAATCCTCCCGCCACATACTAATCAAAACAGTAAGTATACAGAACAAAGAAAAAATACTAAAAGCTGCCAGGGAAAAAGGCCAAGTAACATATAATGGCAAACCCATTAGAATCACGCCTGACTTTTCAACAGAGACTATGAAAGCCAGAAGGGCCTGGACGGATATCATGTGGACCTAAGAGAACACAGATGTCAACCCAGGCTACTATACCCATAAAACTCTCAGTCCTCATAGATGGAGAAAACAAGATATTCAATGACAAAAACAAATTTCAACAATACCTACAAACAAATCAAGCATTACAGAAGACAATGGAAGGGAAAATACAACCCTAGAAAGCTGGCTACATTCATGAAAACACAGGAAATAAATAACCCCACTTCAGTAAAAAAAAAGCAACCAAGCACACAACCTGGTGACCACAGCCAACATCAAAATCAAGAGATCTAACAGGCACTGGTCATTAATCTCTCTCAACATCAATGGACTCAACTCTCCAATAAAAAGACACAGATTAACAGAATGGATGCGTAAACAAAACCCAGCAATCTATTTGCATACAGGAAACACACCTAAGACACAAAGATAGACATTACCTGAGGGTAAAAGGGTTGGAAGATGACTTTCCAAGCAAAGCGGACCCAAGAAGCAAGCGGGAGTAGCCATTGTAATATCTGATAAAATAGACTTTCAACCAAAATCAATAAAAGAGATGGGGAAGGACACTTCATACTCATCAAGGGAAAATTCCACCAGGAAGAAATCACAATCCTGAACATCTATGCCCCAAATACAAAGGGCACCCACCTTTGTGAAAGAAACATTGATAAAATTTAAAGCACATATAGATCCCCACACATTAATAGTGGGAGACTTCCAACACCCCTCTCAACAAAGGACAGGTCAACAAAACAGAAATTAAACAAAAGAAACAATGTCTCTGACAGAGGTCATGAATCAAATGGACCTAACAGACATTTACAGAACTTTACACCCAAACACAAAAGAATTTACCTTCTTCTCAGCACCTCATGGAACCTTCTCCAAAATAATACCTATAGTGTGTCACAAAGCAAGCCTCAACAGATACAAGAAGATTGAAATAATCCCATGTATCTTGTCTGATCACCATGGAATAAAGCTGGACCTCAACAATAACAGAAATAACAAACAGCCTACACACGCACGGAAACTGAACAACTTGTTACTAAATGACAGCTGGGTCAGGGAAGAAATAAAGAAAGAAATTAAAGTCTTTCTAGAAATCAATGAAAATGAAGACACAACATACCCTAACTTATGGGACACAATGAAAGCAGTGCTAAGAGGAAAGTTCATAGCACTAAGTGCCTTCAAGAAGAAATTCGAGACAGCTCATTTCAAGCACCCTAATGGCTCACTTATAAACCCTAGAAAAAGAAGAAGCAGACACTCCAAGAAGGAGTAGACGGCTGGAAGTAATCAAACTCAGGGCTGAAATCAATCAATTGGAAACAAATAAAACTATTCAAAGAATCAATGAAACCAAGAGCTGGTCCTTTGTAAAAATCAACAAGATAGACAAACCTTAGCCAAACTAACTAAAAGGCAGAGAGAAACTATTCAAATCAGCAAAATCAGAAATGAAAAAGAGGGACATAACTACGGACACTGAGGAAATCCAAACAATCATTAGGTTGTACTAAAAAAGCTTTATATGCCACAAAATTTGAAAATCTAAAAGAAATGGATAATTTTCTTGATAGATTCCATCTACCAAAATTAAGGAAAACTCAGTTAGAAATATTGAATAGCCCTATAGTACCAAAGGAAATCGAAATAGTCATTAACAGTCTTTTCTTCAAAAAAAAAAAAAAAAAAAAAAAAACCCTGGGCCAGATGGTTCAGCACAGAATTCTCCCAGACCTTCAAAGTACTAATTCCAATTCTCTTCAAACTATTCCACAAAATAGAAATAGAAGGAACTTTTACCAAACTCATTCTATGAAGCCACAGCCACCTGATACCTAAAAAGACCCAACACAAAAAGAGAACTTCAGACCTATCTCTCTTATGAACATTGATGTAAAATACTCAATAAAACACTTGCAAACCGAATCCAAGAACACATCAAAGATATTCACCATGATCACCAAGTAGGCTTCATCCCACACATGCAAGGGTGCTTTACGGGAAATCCATCCATGTAATCCACCATAAAAACAAACTGAAAGAAAAAACCACATGATCATTTCCTTAGATGCTGAAAGCAGTTGACAAAGTCCAACATCCATTCATGTTTAAAGTCTTGGGGAGATCAGGAATAAAAGGCACACGTAAGCATAGTAAAGGCAATATACAGCAACCCTTTTACAACATCAATTCAATGGAAAGAATCTTAAATCAATACCACTGAAATCCAGGACAAGGCAAGGCTCTCACTGTCTCCAAATCTTTTTCAACATAGTACTTGAAGTCCTACCTAGAGCAATTAGACAAGTAAAAAAGTAGATCAAGGGGCTACAAATCAGAAAGAAAAGAGGTCAAAATTTCACTAATCACAGATGATATGATATAATACATGAGTGACCCCAAAATTCAATTCAGAGAACTCCTTCAGCTGATAAACACCTTCAGAAAAGTGTCTGGATACAAAATTAACTAAAAAAAAAAAAAAATGAGAAACCCCCTGTGGCGCGCCAAAGACAAAGGGCTGAGAAAGAAATTAGGGAAACAAGACCCTTCACAATAGCCACTAATCAGATAAAGTACCTTGATTGATTTAACCAAGCAGGGTGAAAGACCTGTTGAAAAAAAAAAAACTTCAAGTCTCTGAAGAAAGAAATTGAGAGGAGGGCAAGATGGCGGCCGGAGGGACTCATTCTGAGCAGCAGCAACAGGATCAGCACAGTGACCAGTATTCAGAACTCATGTGCCATAAAACACAGTCATTGTGTTTCCCAGGTGAGAGGATACCACGGTGGGGATTCAATCAGTTTTTAACTCAATCGCTAAACCGCTGAAGAGATCCCAGTTCAGCCAGACGCTTGGCTGCTGCCCACAGCCCCAGCCCCATTCCAGAACCACAAGCCAGTGTCTCTGGTCAAGGTCCCAGACTGAACTGGGCGCACCACACTATAGGAGACTGGAATTTACAGTGGAGAGAGAACCTAGGTGTGGAAACGTATTGGGACTGCCCAGGTCACCCAGACATCCCTGAAAACACTGGGGTCCCACGTGGGCACCAGCGAGCCAGCCCTTCAGAAGCTTAGAGCCAGACCCAGGTTCCAGCACCACAGAGACCTGCCTGCCTCATATGACTG
>JAEOAE010002842.1:0-37046 GCA_036365155.1 Meriones psammophilus
TCTCTAAGATTTTTTTTACATCAGAGCCATTAGTAAAAACATCTTCCCTGACCTTGTTAAACAATCTATTTTTCCAAATTGTTTCTAAGTATAATGGTCATTGCTAACTATCTATATCTATGGCTCCTTTCAAGGACAGTGGTTAATTCATTAATCTGCTCCAGTGAACATGTGAAAAGAGATCAAGCATTGTTAATTTGAAATGTCAGTGATATTGCCCAGTGAAGAGCTAGAAGCCTTCTTAAAGGTTTCATACAACTCATGTTATAAGGATTATGGACATCATAAGGGCAACAAGCAGAGATATGCTATATAAGAACACAAAGTCCTCTGGAAAATCAGTTCTTGGGATTATGCTTCTCCAAGACAAACTCATCATGATTATGCTAACAGGGGAGCCACATTCCATGAGTTCTACAGCTGTTCTGCTGTTGCTCCTGCATGGTGCTTGACAGAACCAGGTAGCCAAAATAGTTTGCCTATATGTGGGTGAAAGGGGGGTAAGGTTATCTCAGGCCCTGGGAAGGAGAATTCAGGGTATTGCATGGGCTGTACTAGCCTGGACAGCCAGATAACATGGAAGGACTGAAGGATTTCTGAGAAAAAATGGCAGGTAGGTTTGATTTGATATGTTAACTAGGAACCTCTGCCATTAGTTTCAGGTTTGAATCCTACTTCTATGGTAACATAAACTCCAGAGAGAGAATCATGGTCTCCATTGCATAATGATCTTCAACTGAGCTCACAGGGAAGAAAGGTGACAAAGCAAAGATTCTGTTTTCTTTTCTTTCTATATATCTTTTTCTTTTCTTTGAGGAGGCAGTTACCCAAACTAGACTCAAATTTTTGCTCTTTTCCTTTGTTTTTCTTACTATATTTTATTTTATTAATTGTTTTTATTTTTCACAATTTATTCACAATTTATTCATTGTATATGCTGATTGAGGGTCACTCCCTCAACTCCTACTGGTCCCTCCCTCTACCTTCCCCATCGCCTTCCTGTAGACTACTCAAAAGGAGAGTTCCTCTCCCCTGCCATTCTCCCTTACATTATCAGAACAGTACTCAGCTGTTAAAAACAGAAAAAATAAAATTTCTGTTTGTATTTATTTTCCATGGGCCACTGTACTCACCTTAGAAGATTTCATACGATGAAGCTTGCCTGCAACCTTACCTTGAACTAAACACTAAGTATAACTCATTTTAATGAGTCCCAACCCAAGATACTGTTTGATTCTAAAATATGCCATACATTTGTACAACAGAAATAGTGGCAACAATATAAATTTATACTTCATTGTCAATATAATCATATAATTCTACTGCTTCTTCAATTTATTTTCTGACACAGAAGTGTGACTGTTATATAGTTGGGTGCTGTGCGTGATGTGAAGTAGGGGAGATGAAAAAGCCTAAAGGTTAGATTGAAAAAAAAAAGAAAAAAATACTTAGGCGTGCTTCAAAAACCTGTGTTTCATCAGTTTGTAAGACATGAATATAAACTAGCCTTTAGTTGGGTTCTTGATTAATCTATGAATCATCTTCAGTTACTTGGGTGAGTAGGTCAGGACCCTGTCATGATACAAGTGGAAGGACAAAACACAGTCATGATATTTTATATAGCAACAAATGAGATGTGTTGATCAAGGGACACTGAACAGATGGGTAACATCAGTCAAAAGACAACATGGTACTGAATATTATGTTTTGACCAGGGCTCAGGGATGTGGTACATCAGTATGTGAAGAGGGGGGCTCATATATTTGTGGAAGGGAAAGTGGACTACAATGAATACATGGATAAAAATAATGTGAGTGGCAAGCAACAACAATCATAGCCAATAACACCATATTTCTGAGTGACCAGACAAAAGAAAAGGAATAGAACACGTGATTATTATTTGATCATTGTTTTGTATATCCTCCTTACTAAATAATGTAATCTGTAGATTAAAAATAAAGATTAAAACTTTTCTATTAAAAAAGAAGTGTTAATGTTATCACTAAGTCATTTTAGAAGAAAACAGAATAACAAGTTTTAACTGTATCATATCTGAACTTTTTGAATAGGATATAGCTTTGGAATAGACATGGCAATTAATGTGGACGAAGACAAACAGAGAGAAGTGCGTGAAATAGAGAGACAGAGACATAGAGACAGAGACACACAGGGAGAGAAATTAACAGATGAACAATACTAAGTACAGATCAGAGAAATTTATTAACAGTTACTAACTACAAAAAATGGTGGACAAGCTGAGTGTATTCTGTGATGCCTTCAATTCCATCACTCAGGAGGCAGATGCAGGTGTATCTTATTGAACTAGATGTCAGCATTGTCTATTCAAAGAGTTGTAGGACAGCCAGGCCTATATAGTAAGACAGAGCCTCCCCTAAAAGTCAATCAAACAAACATAAAATATTGAAAGAACTCAGAGGTCTTTACTGAAGCCTCTACAAGGAATTATACATTCACTCCCATTGTATATTTATTTTCCAGAAATCTGTACTGCCCCAGATTAAACTGTAACTTCAGTGATATTTTACTAAAAGGGAATGCATGTTTAAGGTAAAAATAGAAGACAAAATATTAGCAGTGTAAATGCTGATCATAAATGAGCAACATAAGATAGGAGAGATGGCTCAGCAGTGAGGAGCTCTTACTGCTCTTGCAAATAATTGGGCTCAATTGTTAGTATTTACCTAGGACCTTCTACTTTCAATTGCTATAAGTTCTTGAGTTCTGAAGACATTTTCAGACTACTGTGAGGATTAGGCACACAAGAGGTGCATATTCATGCATACAATCAAAATACTTATATTCAGTAAAACCTAAAAATAGATCCCAGATGGCTGGGCTGATTGCACACTGTGTCTTATAAGCTGGGTAGCAGAGACTGCACAGTGACCAATAGTTGGATCTGCAGGCCCCCAAACACCACTGACTGTGTTTCCAAGGTAAGAAGAAAACCAATGATTAGGAAACAATCGGGTCCAACCTCAGAGCACCCAGCTAATCTCTGGTAAAATTCCTTGGATGTTGCAGCAGGAATAAGGTTTTCAAGCAAATGGACCCAAGAAACAAGCAGGAGTAGCTATTCTAATATCTAATAAAACAGACTTTCAAACAAAATTAATTGAAAGTGATGAGGAAATATGGCGGTGCCAGGAGGACATTGGGTCTGAGGAGTAAGAAAGCAATGTTGGTACAGCAACTAAAAGACTGAACTCTGGGCCCTAAAACAACAGAGATCCTGTTTCGCAGGTGAGAGGAAACTCAACGGTGTGGGAGTCAGTCAGGTCCACTTTCAGGTCACTCAACGAGAACCCGGAAGATATCCCGGGTCGCAGGATACACCTTTGTGTCCTGATAACCTTTCCAGACTAAATTATGTTCTCCAGGGCACCAGAGACTGGGAGCCCCAGTCTAGAAAAAAAAACAGGAAAAAAGAAAGCAGGACTGACCTCAGGTCACCCAGTCTATCCCTGGAAAGGTCCTGTAGACCTGTTGGTTCACAGCCGCCAGGCCTGAGTGCACCTCCAGCCACTAGCTCTGCATTCCCTACTCTCCATCACAGAACTGTGTGCCCTAGGACACTAGAAGCTGGTTTTCCCTATCTGGAGAAAACCCCACAGGCAGGGAAACAGCAGGTCCCAGATTAGAGAACTCATCCAACTCCCCACACACACACTACATCCACCATACATAGGAACATTCTTGGAAAAGTTCTCAGCTTCTTTCCCAGTCACCAGCTTGGAGCCATCATTGGCAAGTGCCTACGCATTCTACACACCACGTCAAACACCACAGACTGAGTCTTCCTATTGGGAGAAAACCCAAAGGTGGGGGAAATATCTGGCCCTACCTCAGGACACCTAGCTCCAGAAAAGTTTCTGGTTATCCACAGGCTCCATACTATAGCCTACTGCTGTACACATGAGAATGGTGCTCATCTCCCACTGATTACCACTTGGGTACTGGGGCACAGAGCTCCAAACTGAGACCTACAGAAGCCTGAGTTCCCTGAGATCAACCCCCAGATACTGCTCCAAGGGACAACCAGTTATCCCTAACTAAACGGACTAAGCCACAGGGCACTCAGGTTACAGCAGCAGCTCACTAAATTTACAGCAAGAAACCCAGCAGCAGGGCAGCTGTCTCCAGAACTTCTCTGGGTGAGAGGATAGATCCTTTTACAAACAAAGGCAACAATTACTGTACAATTGAGATGAGCTTTGGCAATTCCTGAAAAACACCTGCCATTCAGTGACCATACCTAAAAAAATGGAGGAGAGCTCCTTTGGGAAAAAATCATCTTCCTGCTTAGGGGATTAAACCCACCACAGAATTCCAGGAAGTACCAGAAACTAACACCCAACACCTAAGATATCCCAATGGGTAGAGGCCAGTGTAAAAGCTCAATCAACAAAAGACAAAGCAACATGGCATCTCCAGAATCCAGTTATTCAGGAGCAAGCAGCCCTGTATACCCCAGCATAAAGACAATTTCAGGCCAATATCCCTTATGAACATTGATGCAAAAATACTCAACAAAATACTTTGCAAACCCAATACAAAAACACATCAAAGATATCATCCACTACAACCAAGTAGGCTTCAGACCAGGTATGCAGGGGTGGTTCAATATGCAAAAATCTATCGATATGATCCACCATATTAACAAATTGAAAGACAAATAAACACATTATAATCTCCTTAGTTGCTGAAAAAGCATTTGAAAAAAAAATCCAGCATCCATTCATGTTTAAAGTATTGGAGAGATCAGGGATACAGGGCACATACCTAAACATAGTAAAGGCGATATGCAGCAATCCTATAGCCAACATCAAGCTAAATGGAGAGAAACATAAAGCAATCCCACTGAATTCAGTGACAAGGCAAGGCTGCCCCCTCCCTCCATATCTCTTCAACATAATTCTCGAAGTCCTTGCTAGAGTAATAAGACAATTAAAGAAGATCAAGGGGATACAAATGGGAAAGGAAGAAGTCAAAGTATCCCTATTTGCAGATGATATGATAGTATAGCTAAGTGACCCTAAAAATTCTTCCAGGGAAACCCTAAAGCTGACACTTTCAGCAATGTGCCTGGATACAAAATCAACTCAAAAAATAAGTAGCCCTCCTGTATACAAAAGACAAAAGGGCTGAGAAAAAAATTAGGGAAACAATACCCTTCACAATAGTCAAAAAGGACATAAAGTACCTTGGTGTGACCCTAACCAAGCAAGTCAAAGACTTGTATGAAAAAATTTCAAGTCTCTAAAGAAAGAAATAGAGGAAGATATCAGAAGATGGAAAGATCTCTCATGCTTATGGCTTGGCAGGATTAACATAGTAAAAATGGTTCTCTTACCAAACGCAATCTATAGATTTAATGTAATTCCCATCAAATTACCAACACAATTCTTTACAGAACTTGAAAGAAAAATTCCCAACTTCATATGGAATAACAAGAAACCCAGAATTGTTAAAACAATCTTCCATAATAAAAGATCTTCTGGCAGTATCTCCATCCCTGATCTCAAGCTGTACTATAGAGCAACAGTAATAAGAACTGCATGGTACTTGCATAGACACCAACTAGTGGATCTATGGAATCGGATAGAAGTCCCAGAAATACACCCACACACTATGGACTCCTGATTTTTGACAAAGATGCCAAAACCAGACAATGGAAAAAAGATAGCATCTTCAACAAAAGCTGCTGGTCTAACTGGATGTCTACATGTAGGAAAATGCAAATAGATCCATATTTATCACTTTTCACAAAACTATAGTTCAGGTGGATCAAAGACCTCAGTATAAAACCAGACATCCTAACCCTGTTAGAAGAAAAAGTGAGGAAGAGCCTTGAACTCATTGGAACAGGGGACAACTTCCTGAACAGAACTTCAACAATACAGGCTCTAAGAGCAACAATCAATAAATGGGACCTCATGAAAATGAAAAACTTCTATAAGTCAAAGGAAACTGTTGTCAAAACAAAATGACTGCCTGCAGATTGGGAAAGGATCTTCACCAACCCTATATCTGACAGAAGGTTAATATCCAGTATTTATAAAGATTTCAAGAAGTTAAAAACCAACAAATCAAGTAACCCAAATTAAAAAATGGGGTACAGAGCTAAACAGAGAAGTCTCAATAGAGCAATATAGAACGGCAGGGAAACACTTAAAGAAATGTTCAACATTCTTAGTCATCAGGGAAATGCAAATCAAAACCACCCTGAGATTTCACCTTACACCCATCAAAATGACTGAGACAAATAACTCAAGTGACAACTCATGCTGGATAGGATTTGGAGAAAGGGGAACCCTCCTTCATTGCTGGTGGGAATGTAAACTTATACAACCACTTTACAAATCAACCTGGCACTTTCTCAGACAATTAGGAATAGCACCTCCTCAAGATCCAGCTATACCACTCTTAAGCATATATCCAAAAGGCCCTCAAGTATACAACAATGACATCTGCTCAACTATGTTTGTAATAGCTTTATTTGTAATAGCCAGAAGCTGGAAACAGCACAGATGACCCTCAGTCGAGGAATGGATACAGAAATTGTGGTATATCTATATGATGGAATATTATTCAACAATGAAAAACAAGCAAAACATGAAATTTGCAGGTAAATGTTGGGAAATTGAAAAGATCATCATGAGTGAGGTATCCCAGAAGCAGAAAGACTCACAGGGTATATACTCACTCATAAGTGGATATAGGATATAAAATATAGGATAAAGATACTAAAATCTGTACACCTAAGGAAGTTAATCAGGAAGGAGTATGCTGGCTAAGATGGTCAAACCCCATGCAAAAAGGCAAAGAGGATAGACATCAGATGAGGGAGAATACAGGGACGGGACATCCATCTGAGCCTACCACAGAGAGCCTTTAAAAGGCTCTACCCTGCAGGATGTCAAGGCAGATGCTGAGACTCAGCCAAACTTTGGGCAGAGTGCAGGGAATCTTATGGAAGAACTGGGATATAGTAAACCTGGAGAGGACAGGAGCTCCACAAGGACAGTAACAGTTCCAAAAATTCTGGGCACAGAGGTCTTTTTTGAAACTGATACACCAGCCAAGGACCACTCATGGAGATGGCCTGAAACCCCTGCACAAAAGATAGCCTATGGAAGTTCAGTATCCAAGTGTGCTTCATAGTAATGGGGACAGGGACTGTCTCTGACAGGAACTCATTGGCCTGCTCTTTGATCACCTCCCATTGAGGGGAGATCAGCCTTGCCAAGCCACAGCAGAAGACAATGCACCCACTCCTAATGAGACCTGATAGACTAGGATCAGAGTGAAGGGGAGGAGGACCTCCCTTATCAGTGGACTGGGAAAGGGACAGGGGTAGGAAAGATGGAGGGTGGGATCGGGAGGGGAGGAAGGAGGGAGGTACAGGGGGGATACAAAGTGAATAAAATGTTATTAATAAAAATTTAAAAAGAACATAATAAAATGTTGAAAGATTTTTTAAAAACTATGCTGTTACACATAGTTTCAAACTATGAAAATATTGCCTGATATCAATTATTGCTCCTAAATAAAAATAAACAAACAAACAAACAAATAAATAAATAAATAAAAATGAGGAAGAATACTTCATACTCATCAAAGGAAAATTCTACTAAGATGGCATCTGTATTCTGAACAACAATGCCGCAAATACAAGGACACCCACATTTGTAAAAGAAACATTAATAAAACTTAAAGAACATATCAATCACCGTACATCAATAGTGGGAGAGGTCAACATGTCACTATCATCAAGGGACAGAGCAATGGAAAAGGACTTAAACTGAGAAATAATGACACAAATTGATGTCATGAATCAAATGAACCTAACAGATATCTAGAGATTTTTTTAACCCAAACTGAAAAGACTCTATCTTCTTTTAGCACCTCATGGACCCTTCTCCAAAACATAACATACAGTAGGTTACAAACCAGATACAACAAGATTGAAATAATATCTTGTATCCTGTCAGACCATGATAGATGAAAGACAAACCTCAAAAATAACAGAAATAATAAAAAGCCTACACACATGTGGGAACTGAACAACTCCCTACTCAATGAAATCTAGGTCAGGGAAGAAATAAAGAAAGAACTTCCTACAATTCAATGAAAATGAAGGTACATCATACCCAAACTCATAGAATGCAATGAAAGCAGTTCTAAGAGGACTTTTAATAGCAGTAAAGGCCTTCATAAGCTATTGGAGACATCCCATACAGGCAACTTAATGGCACACTTGAAAGCCCTAGAAAAAAAGTAGACACACCCAACAGGAGTAGACTATTAGGACTAACCAAACTCAGGGCTGAAATCAATAAATTAGAAACAAAGAGAATAATTCAAAGAATCAATGAAACCAAGGGCTAGTTCTTTGAGAAAATCAAATATATAGGCAAACTCTTAACCAAACTAAGTAAAAGGCAGAAAGACACTATCCAAATCAACAAAGTCTGAAAGGAAGACAGAGAGATAACAGACACTGAGAAAATCCAAAGAACCATTAGCTCTTATGTCAAAAGCCTGTATGCCACAAAATTTGAAAAATCTAAATGAAATATACAATTCTCTTGTTAGATTCCACTTACCAGAGTTGAATCAAAATCAGGTAAAGTTATTAAATAGTCTTATATGGCCTAAATAAATAGAAGCAGCCATCAAAATCCTTCCACCACCACCACCACCACCAACAACAACAACAAAAAAAGCCAAGGGCAAGATGATTTCAGAGCAGAATTCTACAAGACCTTCAATGAAGAGCAAAAACCGATAATCTTCAAATTATTCAACAAAATAGAAATGGATGCAACATGACCAAATTCCTTTTGTAAGACCACAGTCACCTTGATAAATCCTCAAAGACACCAAAAAAGAAAGAGATCTTCAGACCAATCTCTTTTATGAACAATGATGCAAAAATACTCAATAAATTAACGATAAACCAAATCCAAGAACATACCAAAAATATCATCCAACATGACCAAGTAGGCTTCATCCCAGGCATGCAGGAATAGTTCAATATGTGGAATCTTAATCCATCATATAAATAAATAAATAAAAGCACAGGATCATTTCCTTATAAGCCAAAAAAGCATTTGATAATATCCAACAGTTATTCTTGTTTAAAGTCTTGGAGAGACTGGGGACAAAGGCACAGATATAAAAATAGTAAAGACAATGTACAGCAATCCTATAGCTAACATCAAACTAAATGGAAAGAAAGTTAAATCAATTCCACTGAACTCGGGGACAAGACAAGGCCACACACTCTCTCCAAATCTCTTCAATACAGTACTCAAAGTCCTATCTAGGGCAATAAGACAACTAAAGGAGATCAAGGGGATATATATTGATAAGGAAGAAGTCAAAGTATGGCTCTTCACAGATGATATGACAGGTAACAAAAGTGACCCCAAAGATTCTACTGTACGGAACTCCTACAGTTGAAAGTGGTTGGATATAAAGTTAACTCAAAAAAAAAAAAAAAAAATCAGTTGCACACCTATATGCAAATGACAAATGGACTGAGAAAGAATTAGGAAAACAACACCCTTCACAATAGGCAGGAAAAAAAAACTGACATATCTTGGTGTTATCCTCAGCAAGCCAGTGAAAAACCTATTAAAAAAAAAAAAACACAACAACAACTTCAAGACTCTGAAGAAAGAAATTGAAAAAGATACCAGAAGATAAAAATATCTCTCATGCTCATGGATCAGTAGGATCAACATAGTCAAAATTGCCATCTTACCAAAAAAACATTCTACAGGTTCAATGATAATTCCCATCAAAATATCAACACAATTCCCCCTGGACATTGAAAAAAACAATTCTCAGCTTTATATGGAAAAATAAAAAACCCAGAATAGCTAAAATAATCCTGTACAATAGCAGATCCTCAGGAGGTATCACCACCCCCGCTCTCAAGCTCTACTATAAATCAATAGTAATAAAAACTGCATGGTACTAGAATAAAAACAGACTGGTGGATAAATGGAATTAAAGTGAAGGCCCATAAAAAAAACCCACACACCTATGGACATTTGATTTTTATCAAAGAATCCAAAACCATGCAATGGAAAAAGGACAGCATCTTCAACAAATGGTGCTGGTCTAACTGGAAGTCCACATGTGGAAAAATAAAAATAGATCACCCTGCAGTAAACTAAAGTTCAAGTTGATCAAAGACTTCCAATATAAAACCAGATACGCTAAATCTGTTAGAAGAAAAAGTGGGAAAGAGCCTTGATCTCATTGGCAAGAAGATAACTTCCTAAGCAGAATACCAAGAGCACTGGCTCTAAGATCAATAATTAATAAATAGGATCTCATGAAATGAAAAGATTCTATGAAGCAAAGAACTTTGTGAATAGAACAAAATAACAGCCTACAGCCTGAGAAAGACCTTCTCCAACCCTACAAACAACAGAAAACTCTATAAATAGCTCTATAAATAACAAACAAAATATATAAAGAGCTCTATAAATTAAACTCCAACAAACCAAATAATCACTTTCAAACTGGGGTACAGAACTAAACAGAGAATTCTCTACAGAGGAATATCAAATGGTGGAAAAACATTTAAATAAATGCTAAATATCAATAGTCATCATGGAAATGCAAATCAAAACTACTCTGACATTCCATCTTAAACCCATCATGGCTAAGATCAAAACCTAAAGTGACAACACGTGCTAGTGAGAATGTGAAGAGGAACACTCCTCCATTGCTGGTGGGTGTGCAAACTTATACAACCACTTTAGAAATCAATCTGATGCTTTCTCAGACAATTGGAAATAGTGTTACTTCAAGACCCTGCTATACCATTCCTGGGCATATATCAAAAAGTTGCTCTACCATTCAACAAATATATTTGCTCAACTATGTTCATAGCATCTATATTCATAATAGCCAGAATCAGGAAACAACCTACATGTCTCTCAACTGAACAATTGCTTTACAGAAATTGTGGTACATTTACACAATGGAATGCTACTCAGGTATTTAAAAAAAAAAAAAAAAGGAAACCATGACATTTTCAGGCAAGTGGACAGAACTATAAATGATCATCCTAAGTGACTTATTCCAAAACCAGAAAAGACATGCATGGTAAGTGGATAATAGGCATAATACAGGATAAACATACTACAATCCACAGGCCTAAAGGAGCTAAATAAAAAGAGGACCCTATGGAGGATGGTCAATTCTTATTCAAAAGGGCAAATAGAATCTACATCAGAAGTGACTGAGGAGAGGGAACAGGATGAGAGCCTAACATACATGTCCTCTGAAAGGCTCTACCCAGCAGGGGATCAAAGCAGATGCTAAGACTCTCAGCCAAACTTTGGGTAGAGCACAGGGAATCATAGGAAAGAGTGGGAGGATAGAAAGACCCAGAGCTGGCAGGACCTCCATAACAAGACCATCAAGGACAACAAATCTGGGCCCATGGGGACTTGGAGAGATTGATGCACCCACCAAAGACCATTCATGAAGAGGAACCTGACCCCTGCTCAGATGTAGCTGATAGGCAGCTCAGTCTCCATTTGCAATCCATAGTAAGGGGAGAATGTGCTGGTTTTGACATGGACCCTGTTGTCTGCTATTTGCTCACTTCCCCTTGGCGGAGGGGGCATTGCTATGCCACAGAGGAAGAGGATGCAGACAGTCCCACTGAGACTTGACAGGCTGGGTTCACATGGTAGGAGAGGAGGGCTCCCTGTATCTGAGATATAGGAAATGGGATAAGGGGAAAGAAGAATGGAGGGTGAGACAAGGAAGAGTCAAAGGAGATTACAATTGGGATGTTAAGTGGATAAATTATTTTTTAATTTAATTATTTTATTTATTACAATGTGTTCACTTTGTATGCTTGCCATAGCCCCCTCTCTCATCTCCTCCAAGTCCCACCCACCCTCCTTCTTCTGCCCCTATGCCCTTTCTCTAGTCTCCTAATTGAGGAGGAACTCCTTCCCTTCTAGCTTATCAGGTCTCATCAAGGATGGCTGCATCATCTTCCTCTGTGTCCTTGCAAGGCTGCACCACCCAGGAGGAGGTGATCAAAGACTTGAGTTCATGTCAGAGAATAAATTATAAAAAATAAATTTAAATTAAAAATAAATTGAATGTGAATAAAACAAACAAATAAAATAAAAAATACAACAGGTAAGAAGAGTGTCACACACCTACAATTCAATGACTTGGAAAGCTCAGATAGTGTTAGTGTCATGAATAAATGGCATCCTTGGAAATTAAATATACTCCCTGCCAAATTTCAAATGCAAGATGTTGATGAAGATCACAATAACCTATGCTTACATATATAAAACAAAAGAAAATAAATACCTAAAACTCTATATTCCATGCTCAGCAGCCAATGATGGTGATGTTGATGCCAGGCATGTTGGCCTAGATTTAAGCCCAACACTCGACTGGAGTTAGAACTTTAAGTTCAAAACCAGCCTGGTCTACATACAAATATTCAGGAAACATCCAGGAACTCTGAGACATTATGACAACGCAACATGATGATAATCAGATTAGAAGAAGAAGGATGAGATCAAAGGTCCAGAAGATATTTTTAACAAAATCATACAAGAAAAATTTCTTAACCTAAAGAGGAAGATGTCTATCAAGTCACAAGAAGCATACAAAATACCAAAGACAGTGGACCAGAAAAGAAAGTCCTCTTAACAGAGAATAATCAAAACTCTAAATATACAGAACGAAGAAAGAATATGAAAAGCTGCAACTGAAAACAAACAAACAAACAAACCAAACTAACCAACCAATCCGACAAACCAAAACAAACAAAAACCAACCAAAAAACAAAAAAGGCAGATCTATTGGAATTAATCCTGTATTCTCAGTAAAAATGCTAGAAGTTGAATGGCTTAGACAGAGTGCTTCTGAATCTAAAAACTGCAGACGCCAACACAAATTACTAACTATGCCTAGAAACTTTCAATCACCAAATGGGGAAAATAAGATGTTCCATAAAAAGGTCAATTTTAAATAATATGTATCTATAAATACAGCCCCACTCACGGTGCTAAAACCACCACCACCACAAAATAACAATCACTGTTCAATGATGATCTCTTAATACCATTGACCCAAATTTACCAATAAAAAGACACAGGCTCACAAAACGGATGATAAAACAGAATCCACCCTTCTTCTAAATACATCAAACACAGCTTCACATCAAGATAGACATTATCTCAAGGTAAAGGGTTGGAAAAGATATTCCAAATAAATGGACTAGAGTATCAAGCTCATATAACAATTGTAATATCTAACAAAACAGACTTCAAAAAATAATTAATCAAAAGATGGAAAAGGATTGACATATTAAAAAAAACATCCAGCAATATAACATTTCAATACTTAACATTTATGCTCCAAACATAAGAGAACCAAAGTTATAAAAGAAACCCTTCTGCAGATTGCATCACATCCTGGCCCTCATAAACTGATAGGGGAATACTTCAATATATCACTCTCACCAATGGACAGGTCCTCCGGACCAAACTGTACAGAGAAATGGTCCAGATAACTAACATCAAAACACTACCCAAATGATGTTTACAGAACATCCACCTAAGCACAAAAGATTGTTCCCTCTTCTCAGCAACTCATATATTATTCTCCAAAATTGATTATATACTTGAACAGTGGAAGTCTCAAAAGATATGAGAAACTTACAATAACCTGCATCCTATCAGACCACTAAGGTTTTAAGCAGCACATCACCAATAACAAAATCAATAGAAAGATTACAAACTCATAAAAATTGAACAACACTCTATTGAATAAAAAATGGATCAAACTGAAATAAAGAAAGAAATTAAAGAATTTCTAGAAGTCAATGAAATGAATACACAACATATCAAAACTCATAGTACACATTGGAATTGTTGACCAGAAGACAGTTCATAGCACTAAGTACATTCAGAAAAAATAATCAGAAATATCTCTTAGTAGCAACTTAACAGCAATCCTAAATACTCTAGAACAAAAAGAAGTAAACATAACTAAAAGGAGTAGACAGTGAGAAACTACTGAACTGTGTCTTCACTGGTAAAACCGAATGTTTCCACCGGAAAAGAAAGGTGGATCCTATCAAAATTGATCATGATTAGATTTGAATAGTAGAGATCTCCTGAATAAGCAGAGGTAACTGTTCATCAGACAGTGTGGTCATTCAGTCCAAACTAACTTAATAAAGACTACGGTTCATCAGACAGTGTGGTCATTCAGTCCAAACTAACTTAATAAAGACTAAAGTTTTCTTCTTAAATAAAAGAAAGATACATTTGTTGTTTCATATTAAAAACAGTTAAGAGGTTTAAAATGTTTGAAGTAAATTCAAAGGTATAAACTTGTTTGAGATGGAATAACTTGGAGTGAATAAGAAATTTGAGCATCGTGGTGATAGACCATGCATTTAATCCCAGCAGAGACAAGCAGTTCTCTATTAATCACTTGTTTTCTAAATTCAGGAGTTACAATGACAGGGTGTTGGTGGTTCATAGCCCTAATCCCAGCATTTGGGAGCCACATGCCTTTTACATACCACCTGGGGGGCAGAGGCAGGTACATAGGATTTACAGTGGTTTTATTTAAAAGCTGCTTGTAAAACGCAGGCTGAAAAATCAAAGCGAATGCCCTTTATTATCTAGAATAAATACACTTTAAGGTATATTTGTAAAGTTTCAAAGATTTTTTTAACTTTAATTGAGATATTATACTTTTTCTATTTCCAAAAAACCATTTTGCCATATAAAAGTTATAACATCCCTTAAAAGGCACAATCCTCACCCCAGAATTAGGGATGGGGCAGGGTTTTGATTTAATCTTTTCAGGAGAATAAAATCATCCAACTAAAGAATATGGAGACCATTGGACACATGAAATTTCTGAAGAAAATGACAGATCACCAAAAGAAAATGTCAAAAGAGAAGGAGTAAACTGGCCAACTGGTATCACTCACCTTCATGTTATCTCTTCTGCCTTCTACAGACATAAGTGCAAACTGTCTTTATGTGACTGCTAAAGAACAATCCAAAATCTCTGTCTCATATCAGAAAAGCCACCTGGTAAGAAGCAGAGGAAAACAGAAAAATAAGGGATGATTCTATTGTCACGAATCTCATAATCCTCTGGCATGATGTGACTTCTGTACTTACCACTAACTTCAATAATCAAGAATGTGTACAGTGTTTGTGAAAGAATGAGGGGGTGGGAGAAAAAGCCAAAAACATAATCCTAAAATATAGTCAAGTTTACATGAAAAGATGTAAGGAAACTCTAACATGAAAAATGTCCACTGGACCAGAGATACCTTTGATTTTCTAATTAATACAAATTAAATAAACACAGATTTCACAACTGCTACAAGACAAAAACAAAGTGATACCTAAACTGTTATATTTCTGACCCTCCAGCTACTACTAACCTCCTTTACAGAGAGTCCTTTTGCTCTGGAAGTCTCTTAGAAAATGGAGGTGATCATAAAGCTGGGCTATGGCTTGCAGTCCCCCGTGTCCCCTTGTGGGTTCAGGCACAGCCCAGCCCTTGCCAACACTCACACACAATACAATGTTGGAGAATATTTTAATATGTTTCCTGATGCATGGATTATGCCACAAGTTGTGGAATCTGCCCTATCCACTTACCTACAACCAGGCACACCTGACAAAATTCTGCATCTCAGAAATTCATTTTGTACCCTGGAATTGAATTTCTCTAAAGCATGCCATTGTGCCTGGTGGCAGATGCAAGGTAAAAAAAAATCAAAAACAAATAATCAATTATTGCTGAAGGATGATCACCACCAACTCTTTCCTTCCAGTTTCAAAACTATTTGTAAAATTTGTTACACAAAAACATGTGTGGAATACAACATTCATCATTTCTAGAAATGAGACCTTTAGTTTTACAATCTGTCCACTGCAAAACCAATGCCTGAGTGTACACAATAGATATTGATATTATAAGCACCACAACCTTCTACTGCCCAGCCTGCAAAGTTTTCACTTCTCTGGACAACCAACACTCATGACAGGTTGGAGGCCAAGGGTCTCTGCTGAGATCACCACATGGAGACCAACAGAACCACAGCCTGAAACACTATCTGAACCACAGTCCATATCGTTCAAAGCAGATCAGGCTGTAATAGCTCTGCAGCCTGCTCTTCCTGGCCTGGGGACAATGACCCCATACTCAGCATGACATTGCCTCTGGTTGTTATGCCAGGTTCATGGGACCCTCAGAGACCACCAGGAGATGACTCGATGCAATTGCAAGAGAGCTTTATTACGAGAGCGATCGAACTCGGGACCTAAGTCTCACTGGCGCAGCAGTAGAGAAGTGGGACCCCGAGCTCTGAGGGAACAGGAATTTTAAAGGGAAAGTCTGTGAGCAGGGGGTTTCCATGGCAGCAAGCAGGGGGGCACAAGCCTTGGCGTTACAGAATTGGATGAAGTTTAGCAGGGCGGGGTGACCTTTTCTGAGGCACATAATCACAATGGCTAAGGCATATAATCACAATGGCTATTTTTCTAAACCATATATGAAACATTGGGGAGAATTTTCCCACCCGATTCTCAACCGATTCCCATTGATTATTGCCAGGGAGTTTGTCTCTATTTTCTATGAAGCATTTATTCTGTTATATTTCCTGCAGGCTGTTGCTAGGAGAGTTAACTTTGTTTTCTGCCAGGTGTACATTCTGTGATATTTCCTGGTACCTGAATTCAGTTCCCAGTCAAGATCTTTATTTCAAAATGGAGTTATATTTAGGCTATCTTAAGCTCTTCATGGTCTCACTCATAGCTCTTTTGAGCTACATCAAAGGAAAATCCCAGAAAAAAAAACTCATAATCTACCACCCACTGTTGCTCCTCACTGCTAAGCCTACCGAGAGTCTCCAATTAGCTTGAACAATACAGCTGAATCTCAGGAGAGTAGTAGCTCCTCTACCAGTGGATCAAAGATCAAATGATGCAGATAGCAGAGGCATTCTAACTTTGCCCTAACCGCTCTGGGCACAGTTAGGGCAACACTAGCTAATAGCCTAGTGTTGTTATAAAAGAATGAATACCCCAATTATTCGATTTTAAAACCTGCTAGCGCAGGGAGGCAGAGAAAGCACCATCTGACCCTGGTACTCACCTCACCTCCAAGAGGAAAAATCCCCAAAATCTCACCAGTTCAGATGACAGCTCAGGGGGGGATAGAGCAAAGGAAGCCAAGGCCAAAGGCTTTCTAGCTCAAAGCTCCAAAAGCCCAAAAGCTACCAAGCTAAACCTCCTTTCACTTTTACACTCTGTCTTAAATACATTTCAGCTGAAAGTTCCTCTTACTCTTTAATCCATGTCAGCTGGTTTCCTGCTTTGCTTCTTGACCTAGGGTTAACATTATTAAATCCTGTGCACAGGGAGCTTTTGAATTAAAGGTATGTTCTGGGGCTGACGGAACACCACCAGAATCACCTGTTTACAATAAACAGAAAGTTCTTGGAATTAAGGTTTGTGTTAGGGCTCACCCACACCAAACAAAGCACAGGTTTTTACAGTTCACAATCTAAGAGATCACACTGGGATCAAATATCCTGCAACATACTCATCTTGAAAATGTTTTAAAATAAAATCTTCCACTTTCCCAGGGCACCTGCTCATCTTCCAAGATACAGGTCATTTATGTTGCACATTCCATTACATGATCAGTGTCCAGTGCAGTCACCTCTACCTCATAGTTGGGAAGTCCTTCAGACAAACTTCAGTCAAAGCCAAATAGTAACAACCATAAAGAAACAAATGGCCATGAATTTGAAAGCAAGGAGTAGTTAATGGGAGCTCAATGAAAATGGGAAATAAAACAAAAAGGATATGGCTGTACCTAGGAATGTTGGAGTAGAAAGTTTATTATAGATAGAGAACATAGTCAGACACAGGGACATCTGGGACAGTCTAAAGTTGACATGACCCTGAGCTTTGTGAGATGACAGGAGAGATGGAAGTGGAGAGCCAGAACAAAGGGACAGGAGGATAAATGATAAATGAAAAATACCAGGTAACCAAAATGATTGGAATACATAAGGAAGGACAGCTGGGAGGAGGGCAGCTCAACTCCTGAGCTATAGAATTGTGATTGACACCCATTCCTTGTAACAGGTAAGGACTGAGGGATGCTGGGAGAACCTGACAGCCAAATCTGCTTTGATTGTTAAGTAGCCACCTTAACGATTTATCCCAGCATTTGAGACTTAAGAGTACAGAGGAATGAGAAGGTTGAAACGATTTCATTATAATCTTAAAAATTATTTTTAAAAGTTGAAAATGGCTTTATGGTCCAATATTCTTCAGGGAATTCAAGTATATATTAGAGCACACAAAGTATTACTCACACCTTTTCTCTCTCAGGTTGTGCATTTTCAAATGGGGGGAGGGGAAAGCATTCCTGTTAGGCACTACCACCCCACTTTGTCCAGATCTTCTGTGTGTTTGAACTAGTGTAACTGTAAAAATTTGCTTTCCAGAAACAAGTTCAGCAACTAATCCATATTCTTGATTCTCTTTGTGTATAACTCCCAGCCCTAAGTATACACTTTTCACATTTACTGACCATCTAAAATTGATTACCATTATCATTGCCATCTTCCCTCCTCCCCCTCCCTTTCTGTGTTGTGACAACAGCAGCTTCAAAGTAGGTCAGTGAACTCAATTCTTACACAGGTCTCTCTTTATTTGTAATCACCCACCTCCAAACAAACAAACAAACAAACAAAACCCAGGGAGGTCAGTGGACACTCATTTGCTGCTCTCTTTTACCTCAAACTGACCAGTCAGGGCTCACCTGAAAAGACTTGCAGGATTATGTTCTAGGCACTGAGCAGTAGAGGTAGCATTCAGTGTTTAAATAAAGTGTAAGCTACATAACATGATCTGCAGGAGACATTGTTATAAACAAAAACAAAAATCAAAGCACTAGAGAAAAAGGAATGGAATTCTTAATGACTGGGGATTATCAGAGAATATTAACGAATAAGAGAGTAGAGCAGTGATGCATCAACAAAATAAAATTTAATAATACCAACAACTGACTTATTTATTTATTTATTATGTATACAGTGTTCTGCATGCATGTACACTTGCACACCATAAGAGAACACCAGATCTCATTATAGATGTTGTGAGTCACCATGTGGTTGGTGGGAATTGAACTCCTGACCTCTGGAAGAGCACCCAGTGTTCTTAACCTCAGAGTTGAAAAAGAAAACACATAGGCATAATGACTTTGAAAAACACAGGCTATTCTCTTGTAGAGGGAAATCGATTAATAAGATATTGTTCGATGTTGTCCCTGTGTACAATATTACCTGCTGAGACCTGTAACCTGACAAAGCATTAGTCAATAGCCTGTTTCTCAAATTTGAACTGGCAGAACTGTGTCAATGAGGATTTTACATATGGGCATAGTACAGTCCATTAATTCAAAATTCAATATTCACTGGATCAAGTTACCTGACATAAACTGTACACCCATCAATCTGGTCTGTTTTCATTCACATTCATAAATTAATAAATATATGTTGGGAAGTTACAAATTAAAAAACCTCACCCTGCTACATTTCTAGATAATCCTGGTGAGCAAACATGAGTTTCCCGGAATCCTAATCTCTAACAGGCCTGGTTAGCATATTACTTATCTGTGGAGTATTTTACAGACATTCTTCCCTCAGCTAAATTCTATCTGGGACCACTAGTTTCTCAGCAATAGAAAATCCTTTATATCATTGGTTCTATTCTTCTATATCACAGCTTAATATTGGAGTACTCCCTGACACAGGACATACCATTTACAACCTCCACAAAATTTAAATGTATCTTTTAGAACTTAGAGAACCTATCTGTCACACCCCAAGGTCACCAGGAACTAGGCCTAAAAAGGTCACCTCAAGGTCACCAGACTAGTGAGTCTGCCCCAAGGTCACCAGGAATTGGGCCATGGGTCACCAATTCCAAAAGCAATGTCGTAAGATTCCCTATCCAAGGAACAGCCTGAGGATAACCACAGGATGGGAAATATCTTATAGCAAAATGGGGCATTTGTGCTGAGCAGCCTACCAACCTTGTAGTAGAACATTAATGACAGGGAAAATACCTATCATTCCTGAGGCCTAGAGATAGCTTGCTCAATGTTAATTATGTTAGCTAGCCAATCACTTTGTAAAAAGCTTGCCCTTGCTGAATGTCACCCAATCCTGAAACTGTTGAACTGGAACTTCCTGGTCCTTCCTAAAACCCCAATCAAAAGCCTGCCATGCAGCTGCTCAGGGCTCTCCTCTCTGATCCACTGTGTTGGTGATGATGGAGAAACCCAGCTTAAGTTCAAATAAAACTCTTTGCTCTAACATATGTGGTCCAGCTCCTTATGATCTTTGGCGACCCTAAGATCTAGGCTTAACATTTGGGGTCTCATATTGGATCCCCAAGTCTCCCAAGCACCCCTGATACATGGGGCTGAACAACAGCCAGTAAGTGAGCACTCTGTTTAGGTCTTTCTCTGTGTTTCTCTAGTTTCCTTTTTAGGGCCCTGGGGAAAATTTGTAATTTGTGTGGTCAGAAAGGTTAGAGCTGATGCTTTGGACAACTGTGGGCCAGAGGGGTCCTGGAAGAATTTCTAGAACCCCCACTCGAAGGGGCAAATTTGTAAAGGGTTGAGCACCGAGTTTTCTGTGTTCTCTGGACCTCAGAGAGGACGAATGTGCCCCTATCTGAAAGGGTGGTAGAGTACCCAGTTTTCTGTGATTTCTGGATCTTTGGACAAGGACAATGCAGGTAGCTCCTGCATCAGAGATTCGCTGATATCCTACTTTCATTTTTTCCTCTGCAGTTGTGGTAGGATCTGCTGTCTGGCTCTCTGTATTTTTCTGCTGCACAAGCAATGGGATCTAGCTGTTTGTGTCTTGTTTAACTGTTTTGTCTGTCGCTGCCAGGTTTTTTGTTTGTTTGTTTGTTTTTTGTCTTTGGGACTGACTGAGGACATCGGACAGAATCCTTCTATCCCTCTAGACTTGATTCTTTCCCACTTCAGGGAAGCTTGATCCATGCTCCACTGGCTCCATTGAGAGTGGCAAGGAGGTGCCAAGGGATAGATACAGTATGTGGAGCCCCAGGCTTGGCACCTCTGCCAATGTTCTCTGGTCTCTGGTCTGGCAGAACTTAGCCACTACTCTGACCTTGGGTCTGGCAGAGCTTGGTCACTGCTCTGGACTCTGATCTGGATTTGCTGCTGCTGTGGTCTCTGGTTGGGCAGAGTTTTGTTAGTGCTTTGGCCTCTGGTCTGGTAGAGATCAAGAGATATGTTACTGCTCCATTCTCCGGTCTGGTTGAATGCAGGTCACCATTCCAAACTCGGGTGTAGTTGGGTGGAGCCTGATTTGGGGATAGGTCACCACTAATGGAACAGGATAGAAGTCCCATAGAGAGACAGGCCACTGTTCTGAGTTTTGGTATTTTCTTCTTCCATTCTCTTTGAGCGTATCATACCCAGTACATTTTTTCCTTTGTTGTTCTTTTGTGATTTTGTTTGCTTGTGATGGTCTCAGTGGGCTGGTGATCAAACAGCTGTGCTCCATTGTGACTTTGCCTTCCCCATACTCCCAACACTACAAGCTGGGGCACCCCTGGTCATCAGTGGGAACACATATTTCCACATATTTGGCTAGGAAGGCTCGGTTGGAGAGGGGTCTGTGTGCAGAAAATCTTGCTGGGCTCGACCTTGTTGCCTCCTTGATATCTCTATGAGGAAGGTCGGTGGCCTGAGGTTAGCTCTGGCTTGGAACAATGACCGCCAAATAATGCTCTTAGATGAAACAGATTGTAGTTATTACTATTATTATTATTTTGTTAGGGTACCCTGTAGCCAAGCCTGGCCTGAAACTAAACAGCTATAAGATAACCTTGAATTTCTGATTTTTCTGCTCCACCACTTATCAACTGAGATACATCCCTAATCCCTCAAACTTTTTGAGCCATAAGTGACTTCAACTATAAAGTGGACAGAACCCAAAAGGAGAAGGCTTGGCTCCACCGAGCTCCTGGGTCTGTGCCAGTGTACTGGCACTGTTCCAAGAATACCCACCTAAGCCCCTTGGCACATGCCTTATTAGCCAGGGTGCTCTTCCATGCATTGGCACTTAAGAGATTGTCACCTGAGAACGAAGCCAATTATTTTTTCAGGCAAAGTCCCAGACTGGTAACTATAAGAATTTTGTTAGAAAATCTTAGAATGCACACGTATGATTGTGGTTTGCATGGGTGGGTAACCTTTGTCAATGTGCTCTCCAAAGTGCTAAAGAACATAAGGGGGGATAGACGAGTAATTAAACATGTCTGTGTAGCTCCCCTTCCCCCCGAAAATGAGTTCCTTTACTAAATCACCAGTGCAAGAAAAAAAATAGTTAGAATGCATTTGGAGTTCAAAGTCTAGACATGAGTCAGCAGGATCCTTTGGGCAATGCTTTCACAGAACTGCATCCATTCAAGACAAATGTTTATAAATTCACATTGAATAAGGAAGGAACAGAAGGGGAGGGGAGGAACATGTTCAAAATTTTCCTGGCAAGAAAACAAAAAAGAAAAAAAAAATTCCTGCTTAATTAAGTTCCACCTTTTGTGTGTATGTCCAAGAATTCTTAAGTTGTGTTTATGTGTACATCCTTTCATCATATTTACATGCATATACATACACTAAATGCTTGCTGGATAATTGTGTGTTAATGTCTTCCTCACATTTCAACTGAATTATTTTTGGGCCCTAAATCTAAACCTAATTCTGATCAATATTTGGAGGTTTTCCTTGTTTTGAATGTGTGGTTTTATTTTCTAGGTTAATAGTGTGTACACAGTACCCTTACATGAGGGTTGTCATACTTGGATCACTAAAAAAAATTAATGAAAAACAATAAGAAGTACTAATAGTGTTAATGACCAAAATTAAAGTAACTGAGTGCTTTGTATAATGATCTCAGATGCTCTTTCCAGACAAGACATTTTATGATGATTTTTTTTTTCATGAGCCACAAAATACCTGTTAAACTTAGGGCATGTTTACAACATTTTGTTGAAAACAAGGTTCAAGATGAATCCTGAAGTCACAACATCAAATGATATACAAAGAGGACATAATCAGCTTTGGAGATATGGTCTCCTAGAAATAGTTATGGCAGGGTGCAAAGCTCAGGCCTTTTTCTTAGGATCTAACCTCCCATAAACCATAAAACCTAATGAAAACATAAATTCTTCCCAGAAAATGAACATGTACATAAAACCAACTATGCATATAGCAGGTACACAGTGAATGTCAGGAGAGAGACCACGTTAACAACTAACACCAAACAAGTAGCACTGTTGCTGTATCTGGAATTTCTATCTTGTTTGTAAGGCAGAGACAGAAAGACTGTTAACACCTGTATTTAAGGCAGAGCATCTGCATAAAGAAAAGCAATGCTTTGTTTCTCCTATCCTTTTCTTTCTCCTCCTCTTCCTCCTCCTTTTTTACCTCGTATTTGTGGAACAAATGTTCTACCTCTGAGCTGTATTCCTAGCTTCTGTACAAAACAGGTAGATACAGACAGTCTTTGCACATGATAAAGCCAGATGCTAAACCTCACTAAAGCTTAAAGGAAGTAATTTATTATGGGATAAATGAAAGAGAACACAGAGAAGGGAACAGGCATGGAGGAGGCTGTCCTAGTAACAGCAGTAACAGAACAAGATAAAAAGACTTCAGGAGAAGTTTGTTACAGGTGATACAATGGCTGGCATTAGCAAATAAAAGGTTACATGTTCCCATGCTCTAGGTAGGAATTCTTTATTACTATCAGATTATGAAGACTTTGTTAAAGGCATTTACTGTTTAAAAGATTATTTGTCCTCCCACAGATAGTTACTGTTTGTGAATTAGGTACCCAATACTGTGCTAAGTCCTGAACACACAAAAAATGATTCATGCAAACACTATTCTTTCTCTATAAGTTTACAGTCTTGTGGGGTAATCCACCATAGACCATGCGTAGAAACATATACATCACTATAAAATCCACTATGAAACCTAAAGAAAAGCACGGGTGACCTAACACCTTAGAAGCTATAAAGAAAACATGTATTCAAGGGCCCAAAGTTGAGAACATTTTAGTTCAGTAGGGGAAATGAAAGAAGGTGAATTTGTTTGGAATATAATAGGGAAGAAGAAATTAATAATAATAATAATAATAATAATAATAATAATAATAAAGATTAAAAAGGAAGCCAGAGGGGCTGAAGACATGATTTAGTGATGAAAAATACTTTCTGTGGGGCTGGAGAGATGGCTTAGAGTTTAAGAGCACTGGCTGCTTTTCCAGAGTTCATGAGTTCAATTTCCAGTAACCACATGGTGGCTCACAACTGTCTATAATGAAATCTGGTGCCTTCTTCTGTCATGCAGTTGTACATGCAAACACAACATTGTATACATAATAAATAATAAATCTTAAAAGAAAACATTCTCTCTTTTTTCCCAGAGTTCCTAGCGTGTACATGATAGCTGACAATCTTCTGTAGCTCCTGTTTATGAAATTTGATGCCATATGACTTCCTGGAATATAAGGCACTCATGTGGTATGCTAATATGCATGCAAGTAAAATACTCTTATTACTCATCCACTCAAAAGATAAAAATACCTCCCTAAAAAAATGAGGTCAGACACACCGGATCTCTGTGAGTTTGAGGCCATCCTGATCTACAGAGCCAATGTTCTACAGGGAAACCCCGTCTTAAAAAGCAAAGCAAAACAAACAAGATCATAAATTATGTGTAGTGACACATGCCTGTAAATGGAGCATCAGGAAGGTCAGGAAAGAAGGTCAACCTGGACTATATGAAACTCTGTCTTAAAAACAAAACAGCAGCAACAACAAAACCACACAAGAAGCTGAGCGTCTGGGATGCTTTGGGACATTGAAAATTTTTTATCTTAATTCTTGGCTACATAGGAAGCTATTGAGGAGTGAGCTGTTTGAATGAAAATGACCCCTACAATCTCATATATTTGAAAATCTGGTCCCCAGTTGGTGGAACCATTTTGGAAAAATTAAGAAGTGTGATCTTGTTGAAGAGGTGTGTTACTGTGGGTGGGCTTTGAGATTTTAAAATCCCACATTATTCTCAGTTAGCTCTTTGCCTCATACTTGCTGATCAGGATGTAGGCTCTCAGACACTGTTCTCTCTGCTGCTCTGCCTGCCATTCCTGTCTGCCACCATGGTCCCTGCCATGATGGTCAGGGAATTACCCTCTGAAACTCTAGGTACCCAACCAACCGTTTCTTCTATTAGCAGCTTTGGTCATGATATCTTAGCACAGTGATAGAAAAGTAACTAAGACAAGGGGTTTGATGCCAGGGCCAGCCGGGCAGAGTCGAACGGTTCTTGAGTCGGGTGTGAGGATTAAAATTAATAAAATAAACACACAGCACACAGGAAACTTTTTAAAGGTCCAGACTCGACAGCTTTTGTAAAAGGCAGACTGCTACAGCAAGCAGCAAGTCTCAAGTGCTGCCTCCTCCTCTGCCTCCAGCCTTCTGACCACTTTATTCTTTGAGGAGTTACTTTAGCCAGTAAAACATCTCAGAACAATAGGTTAATTTGCACAAGGAGCCTGAGGAAGAGGTGTAACCCTCACAAGCTATCCCACCTGCTGTCACAAACAAAAGGAGATGGACTTGCAAGTTCTCCTCTGCCATTAGTAAAAGGCCTCCAAAAGCCATCTCTCCGCCGAGATTTAAATATCAAAGCAGGCCGCTGAGTCACGGCTCCCGACAAGTCCCCCTTTTTTATATTATTAAAATTGGCCATAACTTAATAGTTATGGAGCAGAAGATTGTGCCTGTCTTAGGTTGTTTCTCTCGAAAGGTATATATTTTTTATTCATGTCCCCATTTTTGGGTCAATATTTGTACATGAATTTTCATACACCCCAGAGAAAACTTACCCGTCTTTGACTACCAACCTCTGCTAGGGTGGACACTGTGATATGATCTTGTGCAGATCAGCTCAGCTTTGACACACTAAAAGGCCTTCAGGCAGATATCAGTTGTCACTGAGAGGAGTGCGTCTCCTATCGCAAGCCAAGTCCAAAGTTAACACTCCAAAAGTGACTAGCAGGTGACTCCCTGTGCAAATTACCAAGTCTGAGAAACATTTAGAGGAACCACAGTAAAAGGCTGTCGAGCAAATAGAACCATTTGAAAGCTTAACATCTCAAAGCAGCAAAACAAAAGGAGAATTTACATAGGCAGTTACAGGCCCCCCCCAAGAGTTCCTGTAGCAAGTCTGTTTTGCTCTGCTGAAAACCAGAGCCAGATTAAAGTTTCACAGTTAGTTCTCTCTTGATTTTGTTGAAGTTTATAGCAAAACAGTCAAGTCCAGTTTATTATATAAGAGGTGTTTTTTTTTTTTTTTTTTTTTTTTTTTTTTTTTTTTTTTTTTTTTTTATGATGTCTTCTCTCAGGAGCAGAATGAAGCAAAAGCGGTGTCAGGAGCTCAGATCCAATGCAGCTTTTTAGCCTAGGTCAGGGCAGAGTTATGGTTGTCTGCAGCGGGAACATCTTCTTTCTGGGGAACAACTGCAAACCGTACCAGCCTCTCTGGGATCCACCTGGCTCCCTCTGCGTCCTGTGGAAAAACACAAACATGCCCTCTTCCCCATATTAATACAGGGTCGGGGTCCTGCCATATTTTAGTAATTGGATCTTTTTATTTTACTTGGGCAAAATGATCTTTGATATTAGGATACCACAATCGATCAGCCACAGAACGGCCTTGTATATCCACATATAAAAAATTTAAAATAAAGAGAGCATAATTAATATTTGGGGATATGACTCCCTTTTTTTATTTTTTGCAATTGGTTCTTAAGAGATCCATGGGCTGTTTTGGCCCTGGAAATTACATGGAATGCCCGTTTTTTACTTATATTAATGGAAGATATACCAATTGCAGCAAAACACGTTAAGCAATGACTTATAACATGTTTGGTGGCTTCCCCTGTTAAGGGAGTTGCCATGATAAATCCTGAAAAAGTGTCAATTGTTACATGAACATATTTTAGTTTCCCAAATTTTGGGACATGAGTTACATCTATCAGTATACAAGTTAAAAGAGGTAGAAGCCAATTTTTTAAAGACTGCAGCAATAGCCCGTAATTCTACAGCTTGAGCTGAGGGCTGGCAATGTTTGCAAAACAAAAGTTTGTCCCTCTAGTACATAAGCAGCTTTTCCATTTGAAGATCCATCAGTGAATACTGTTGGACCTTGAGGTAATGGCTTTTGTTTAATTATTTTAGGAAATACAAAAGCATGCTCATTGGCAAATTGAAGTAATTTATGTTTTGGATAATGATTATCAATACATCCTAAATAATGAGCAAAAGCTATCGCCCAACAATCTACATTTTGAAATAAACAATCTACTTGCTGTTTGGTAAAGGGACTCCAATTAAGGAGGGCTCTCTACCGAAATATTTACTGAGATTCTGAGCGAGCCATTTGAACTAAACTAGCCACTGCTTTATAATATGGTGTCAGAACTCGAACAGGAGACACAGGCAGGTCCAACCATAATAATGGTCCTTCTTGCCACAATACAGCAGTTGAGTATGAACAGTAGCCAAAATATATGCACCCCATTCTTTTGAATATATTATCAATATATTGAACATGTTGTTTATCAATAGCTAATTTTATCTTTTGTAAAGCATTATGAGCTTTTTGGTAAGTTTTTTTTTTTTTTTTTTTTTTTTTTTTTTTTTTTTTTTGACAAAGGATTAACCTCTCTTTTTAAAATGTCAAAAAGTGGTTTTAGTTTTCCTGTTGTTAATTTTAAATGGGGTTTTAGCCAATTTACGCTGTAACAAACAAAGCCCAGTTGGTTATTTTAGTTGAAGTTTTAATAAACTGGTGGACCCTTACCAGAAAGAACTGACAAATACCTTGCAGCCAGAGAGCTTATAATTTTAGCTGTTATTAACCTAATTATTTGGATGAGTACTATTGTCTGTAACGTAGTACCCCAATCCTTGGCCTTTGGTCTCAAGGCTGCTTGGCAAGCACTGTTAGCATTCTCATAAGCCAATTGTTTTACTAATAACAATCCAGACTTTTTATCACTTATAAGTCTGTTTGCTGCTTGCATTAATCTTGCCACAAAATCTTGAAATAACTCATCAGGTCCCTGATAGATTTTAGACAAATCCTCCACCTGTCTACCTGCTTGTGGAAGCTTATTCCAGGCCCTCTGGGCAACAGTATTGACCTGAGCATAAACGGCCACATCAAAATCCAATTGTTGTCCTATTTTCCTGTAGATTTCTTCTCCAGCAAGCATGTCATAAGTTATAGGAATTTGCTGAGCTCGATTAAGTTCAGCTGTAGCTTGACAATGCTCTGCAAAATCTGACTTCCATAATAAATTATCTCCTCCTGATAAGCATGCTCTTGCTAACTGTTTCCAGTCCCCTGGGCAGAGAGCCTCAGTAGACATGGATTCCAACAGAGCCAGGGTAAAAGGCGCTGTAGGTCCATATTGGGAGCATGCAGATTTTAATTCTCTTATCTGTTTAAAAGGTATAGGAGCATGGACTCTCACCATATTACCGTGTCCATCGGGTTGCTCCAAAACTGTAAAACTGTAAAACTCAGATACGTCTTCTCCATTCTGCCTGGCTTCTTGTAAAGAAGCTTGTAAAGCAGATACAGATGTTTGTACAGTGGAGAAAGGGAAAGGTCCCCTTGCCTTTTGGGCCATTGAAACTGTAGCATTCCCAGGAGGAGGGCCTAAGCCTTCCACCAAAGATGGAGTTGGAGTACGAGATTGAGCCTCATTTTCCCTAGTAGTTAATGCTCCAATTTTTCTGTTTATTTCCTCCAAGCCCCACTCCAGTCTTTTAATTTCTTTTTGCCAAGGCTTACGCTTTTTAACATGCATAGCCTGAATTGGAGGGTATCTCTCAGAATAGTGCTGATCTGGTTCTTGCTCCAACTCTGCAACCTCATTAGGTTGCAAGTCTTTTTCAAAGTCTCCTGCTGGCAAGAAATTATTGTCATCAGAAGGGCAATATAACTCCTCTGGAGGAGCTGATGGTATAATAACATTTTCTCTTGAAGTCTGCCATCTTTCTAACCTCCTTCTCTCTGAGCCTGAAAGTTTAGCTTTCTCAGTTTCCTGTTGCTTATACAGACTACCTTTAATTAAGTTCCATAAAGAAAACACTAGGCTAATGCCTTGTCCCATTTTTATTCTGGGATTTACTCACCACTCCCCTTCTATTTAATGCGAGCTCGCCAGCCAAACAGCGGTGTCCTTCACAGGTTCCCTGTATCTCAAGCCCCACGTTCGGGCGCCAATCTGCCGGGGCCACCCGGGCAGGGTCGAACGGTTCTTGAGTCGGGTGTGAGGATTAAAATTAATAAAATAAACACACAGCACACAGGAAACTTTTTAAAGGTCCAGACTCGACAGCTTTTGCAAAAGGCAGACTGCTGCAGCAAGCAGCAAGTCTCAAGTGCTGCCTCATCCTCTGCCTCCAGCCTTCTGACCACTTTATTTATTTTGAGGAGTTACTTTAGCCAGTAAAACATCTCAGAACAATAGGTGAATTTGCACAAGGAGCCTGAGGAAGAGGTGTAACCCTCACCAGCTATCCCACCTGTTGTCACAAACAAAAGGAGACGGACTTGCAAGTTCTCCTCTGCCATTAGTAAAAGGCCTCCAAAAGCCATCTCTCCGCCGAGATTTAAATATCAAAGCATGCTGCAGAGTCACGGCTCCCGACATGCAATGCCCATCAAATTACCAACACAATTCTTTACAGACCTGGAAAGAAAAATTCTCAACTTCATATGGAATAACAAGAAACCCAGAATTGCTAAAACAATCCTCTACAATAAAAGATCTTCTGGAGGTATCTCCATACCTGATCTTAAGTTGTACTATAGAGCATCAGTTTTAAAAACTGCATGGTACTGGCATAGAAACAAAATGGTGGATCAATGGAACCGAACAGAGGACCCAGAAATAAACCCACATACTTATGGACACCTGATCTTTGACAAAGATGCCAAAACCATACAATGGAAAAAAGATAGCATCTTCAACAAATGGTGCTGGTCTAACTGGATGTCTACATGTAGAAAAATGAAAATAGATCCATACTTGTCACCCTGCACAAAACTGAAGTCCAAGTGGATCAAAGACCTCAACATAAACCCAGACACATTAAATCGGCTGGAAAAAAAAGTGGGAAATACCCTAGAACTCATTGGTACAGGGGAAAACTTCCTGAACAGAACACCAACAGCACAGGCTCTAAGAGCAACAGTCAATAAATGGGACCTCATGAAACTGAAAAGCTTCTGTAAAGCAAAGGAGACCGTCATCAAAACAAAGCGACCACCTACAGACTGGGAAAGAATTTTCACCAACCCTTTATCTGACAGAGGACTCATATCCAGTATATATAAAGAACTAAAGAAGCTGAAAAGCAGCAAACCAAGTAATCCACTTAAAAAATGGGGAACAGAGCTAAACAGAGAATTCTCTGTAGAGGAATACCGAATGGCAGAGAAGCACATAAAGAAATGCTCAACTTCACTAGCCATTAGGGAAATGCAAATCAAAACAACCCTGAGATTTCACCTTACACCCATGAGAATGGCCAAGATCAAAAACTCAAGTGACAACACATGCTGGAGAGGTTGTGGAGAAAGGGGAACCCTTCTCCACTGCTGGTGGGAATGTAAACTGGTACAACCACTCTGGAAATCAATCTGGCGTTTTCTCAGACAACTAGGAATAGTGCTTCCCCAAGATCCAGCCATACCACTCCTAGGCTTATATCCAAAAGAGGCTCAAGCACACAAAAAGGAAATTTGCTCAACCATGTTCGTAGCAGCTTTATTTGTAATAGCCAGAAGCTGGAAACAACCCAGATGCCCCTCAACTGAAGAATGGATGCAGAAATTGTGGTACATCTACACAACGGAATATTACTCAGCAATGAAAAATAAGGAAATTATGAAATTTGCACGTAAATGGTGGGATCTGGAAAGGATCATCCTGAGTGAGTTGTCCCAGAATCAAAAAGACACTCACGGTATATACTCACTCATATAAACATACAACATAGGATAAACCCACTAAAATCAGTACATCTAAACAAACTAAACAAAAGAGAGGACCCTAACTAAAATGGTCAATCCCCATCCTGAAAGGCAAAGAGGATGGATATCAGAAGAAGAAGAAAACAGGAAACAACCTAGGAACCTGCCACAGAGGGCCTCTGAAAGCCTCTGCCCTGCAGACTATCCAAGCAGATGCTGAGCCTGATGGCCAACTGTCGGGTAGAGTGAATGGAATTTTATGTAAGAAGTGGGAAATAGCAAGAGTTGGAGAGGAGAGGAACTTCATAAGGAGAGCAAAAGAACAGGAAAATTTGAACACAAGGAATTTCCCAGCGACTCATACTCCAACCAAGGACTATTCATGCAGATAACCTAGAACCCCTGCACAGATGTAGCCCATGGCAGTTCAGTGTCCAAGTGGGTTACACAGTAATGGGAAGAGGGACTGCCTCTGACACAATCTGATTGGCCTGCCCTTTGATCACCTCCCCCTGAGGGGGAACAGCCTTACCAGGCCATAGAAGAAGACAATGCAGCCATTCCTGATGTGATCTGATAGACTAAGATCAGAAGGAAGAAAAGGAGGACCTCCCCTATCAGTGGACTTGGGGAGAAGCATGCATGCAGAAAGGGAAGGAAGGGTGTGATCGGGAGGGGAGGAGGGAGGGGCTTATGGAGGGATACAAAACGAATAAAGTGTAATTAATAATAATAAGAAGAAAGACAGAAAAAAAGTGTTCTGTGTATATTTTTAAAATCTCAGTAACCAAAATGTTGTAATTTATGTAAGAAATATTAATTTATTTATATATTATTATTTATTCTTCCATCCTTTTTTCTTCCATTTTTCACCCTCCAGAATTTTAAGTAAATACTCTTTGCTCTTTTGAAAATTCAAGCCACTTTTTCATAAACTATTTTTATATGCTTAACATGTCAAATTTTGATTTGTAATATATTATGCTATATTATGATACCAGGAATATATAACAAACCACTGAATTTTATCAAGGGTATTTATTATAAATAGTATTACAGGAAAAGGAAAATGTGTAGAAATGAAATAGTATTCTTTTCAGTTGTTGTTAGGAGACAGTTGCATAAGTCTAGTCATCCCGGAAAAAAAAAAAAAAACACATTTTTATTGATTATTACAGTTAATTCACTTTGTATACTGAATGTAGGCCTGTCCCTCACCTTCTGCCTGTCACAACCTACCTCCTTCTTCTCTCTCTATACCCCTCTCCTAGTCCACTTATAGGGGAAGTCCTCCTCCCCTACTATATTATACTAGCCTATCTTATTAGAACTCACTAGGAATGGCTGTACCTGCTTCTTCTATGGTCTGGCAAGGCTGCACCTCTCAGGAGTAGGTGATCAAAGAGCCAGCCACTGAGTTCATGTCAGAGAAAGCCCTTGCTACCCTTACTAGGAAATCCACATGGAGACTGAGATAATTATGGGCTACATCTGAACAGGGGCTCTAGTTGTTCTCCATGCATGGTCCTTGGTTGGAGCAGGAACCCCAGGGCCCATATTTATTTTTGCTCTTTTGGTCTCCTTGTGGAATGCCTGGCCCATCCAGATCTTTATCTGCTGAATCTTCCAAATGATTCTGTGCTCTCTACCCAAAGTTTTGCTATCAGTCTAAGCATCTGCTTCAATACCCTCCTAGGTAGATTCTTTTAGAGGCCCTCTGTGCTAGGTTCCTGCCCTGTTCCCTGTCTTCTCACGTTAACAATGTCTATCCCATTTGCCTTTCTGAATGAGGATTAAGCATCTTCCCTATGGTCCTCCCTGTTGGTTAGCTTCCTTAGGACTATAGATTTTTGTATGCTTCATTCTATATTACATGACTAATATCCACTTAGAAGTGAGTATATACCATGTGTGTCTTTCTGAGTCTGATACCTCACTGAAGATGATCTTTCCTAGTTTTATCCATTTGCCTGCTGATTTCCTTGTTAGTAAATACCGAGTAGTACTGCACTGTGTAAATGTGCCGCAATTTCTGTATCCACTCCTCAGTTGTGGGACATCATCTAGGTTGTTTCCAGATTCTGGCTATTATGAACAAAGCTGCTATGAGAATAGTTGAGCAAATGTCCTTGTTGTATGGTTGAGAATCTTCTGAATGTATGCCCATGGGTGGTATAGCTGAATCTTGAAGTAGCATTATTCATAATTTTCTGAGAAAGCACCAGTCTGATTTCCAAAGTGGTTGTACAAGTTTACATTTCCACCATCAATGGAGGAGGGTTCCCTTTTCTCCATATCCAATCCAGCATGTGTTGCAGATGATGTGATAGTACATATGAATAAGCCTAAAAATTCAACCAGGGAACTCCTACAACTGAAAAACACCTTCAGTACAGTTGCTGGATACAAAATTAAATAAAAAAATATATCTGAAGCCTTCCTGTATACAAAAGACAAAACTTTAAGGAAGATATCAGAAGATGGAAAGATCTCCCATGCTCCAAGATTGGTGGGATTAACATAGTAAAAAATGGCCGCTCTACCAAAAGAAATCTGCAGACTCAATGGAATTACAATCAAAATACCAACACAACTCTTTACAGACCTCAAAAGAACAATTCTCAGTTTCATATGGAAAATAAAAAACCCAGAATTGATTAAAAAAAAACAAAAACAAAAAACATGCATGTACAATAAGAGATTTCCTGGTGGTAATTTCACCATGGATCTCAAGTAGTACTATAGAGCAACAGTAATAAAAAATGGCATGGAACTGGCACCTGTACTTTAAATCTTAAAGGGGTGTGCATCTACTCATTAATCATTTTTATTAAATCATCAAGAAGCTGAGGAGAAAAAACAAATATAGGAGAATCTCAGTTTTAGAGATTCTCAGTTTTAGACCCAGTTTGAGAGTACCCAGACTGCCAATGCTACCTTGGACTATTGTTTCAGCTCATCAGCCTTAAAACATCCCTGACTTTACTATTAATAGTGTACTTTTATTAATTTTAAATTGTTCTCTAAGATTTTTACACCAGAGCCATAAGCAAAAACATCTTCCCTGACCTTGTTAAACAATCTATTTTTCCAAATTCTTTCTAAGTATAATGGTGATTGCTAATAATCTACATCTATGGCTCCTTTCAAGGGCAGTGGTTAATTCATTAATCTCCTCCAGTAAACATGTCAAAAGAGATCAAGCATTGTTAATTTTAAATGCCAGTGATATTGCCCAGTGATGGGCTAGAAGCCTCCTTATAGTTTTCATGCTCCTCATGTTTTGAGGAATATGGGCATCATAAGGACAACAAGCAAAGATACACTACATAAGAGTTCAAAGTCCTCAGAAAAAGCAGTTCTTGGGATTATGCTTCTCCAAGACAAACTTAACATGACTATGCTAACAGGAGAGCCATATTCCATGAGTTCTACAGCTGTTATGCTGTTGCTCTTGCATGGCTCTTGACAAGACCAGGTAGCCAAAATAGTTTGCCTATATATGGGTGGGGGGGAGTAAGGTTAGCTCAGGCCCTGGGGAGGAGAATTCAGGGCATTTCATGGGCTATACTATTCTGGAGGAACAGATAACATGGAAGGACTGAAGGATTGCTGGGAGAAAATGGCAGGTAGGTTTGCTTTGATATGTTAACTAGGAAACTCTGCCACTAGTTCCAGGTTTGAATCCTACTTCTATGGTAACACAAACTTCAGAGAGAGAAGAATGGTCTCCCTTGGATAATGATTATCAAGTGAGCCCACAGGGAAGAAAGGTGGCAAAGACAAAAATTCTGTTTTTCTTTTCTTTGTATATATCTTCTTTCTTTTCTATGAGGGATGGCGGTTACCTAAACTGGACTCAAATTTTTGCTATTTTGTTTATTTTTCTGACTATTTTTTTTATTTTATTAAATGTTTTTTATTTTTCACAATTTATTCATTATATATGCTGATTGAAGTTCACTCCCTCAACTCCTTCTGGTCCCAGCCTCCCTCCATCTTTCCCCCCTCCACTTACCCTAGACCATACCAAAGGGGAATTCCTCTCCTCTGCCATTCTATACATGATCAGAACAATACTCAGCTATTAAAAACAGAAAAAAAAATGTCTGCTCTTATTTATTTTCCATAGGCCACTGTACTCACCTCAGAAGATTTCATACCATGAAGCTTGCCTTCAACCTTACCATGAAATAAACACTAGGTATAACTCATTTTAAAGAGTCCTACCCCCAAGACATTGTTTGATTTACCATCTCACATCCAGAATCATGTGAAATTGAAATGCTATGACCTTTAAAACATTTTATCACAAGAATTGCAGAGAACATGATTCTCTTGCTGCCTGGAGGGCTGTTTCCCATGAGCCCAGGAAGGCACGAGGGGAAGAAGATGAGGTATAAAGCTTGGAAAGCCTGCAAGCATAACAGTGATTAGCCAATCTGGGAATCACCTCAGAAAGTAAGTTCAACTTTAATTCCAGAAAACAGAGGCTTTTACCCCTTGGGTAGGAACTGGGATGCTTCAAGCATAGGTGTAGATAATTGATTAACACTAGCCAATTCAAGGATGCTCAATTTGCATTAAACAGCACATTCTATCATATGAACAAGAAGAACAAGAACAGAACCAAATTGTCCTATATTTGAAGAGAGGGGAGGTTTATCTATCAAATATGGTTGGTGGTGTCTATGTCTAAAGACACTCTCCAGATGAAGTCAGGCAGAGAAAACTCACCCTTGACATGATTACACATCTAGGCCAGAAGCAGGGTCATACATGGAAAAAAAAATCCTCCTCTCTCATATCTCAAAATTCAGTGTGGGTTGTGTTGTCTTTCAATAGAACCCCTAGAACAATAAGTATGTGTACACAAAGAAATTTCTACAGGCTAGCACTGTTGTGTTACTCTCAGAGAACTTTCTGAATGGTGTTAGTTTACTGTTCCCTACATATTCATCCACTGGACTAAACTTTTCTTGTCTAAAGTGAGGCAATTGAAAACAGTAAATGTTGAGAATCAAGTTTATCAATAAGTCTTCCCTAAGCACATTTTATAATACTTTTGTATGTAGTTGATATTTAACATTCAATGTATCAGTGGACTTGGGGAGTGGCATGCATGCAGAGGGAGGAGGAAGGGTGGGATTGGGAGGGGAGGAGGGAAGGGCTTATGGGGGGATGCAGAATGAATAAAGTGTAATTGATGAAAAATTAAAAAAAAGGGAAAAAATAATTTAAGAACCTTAAATGACTTTCAAAAGGGAGGAAAACATGGAGTTAGTCAATTTACATGGAGCACGTCTCGCCCCTGGGGGCAATGGTCTCCTGAACCTACTCAGACCTCAGACACCACCACTGCTAGTTCTAGAACTAATGCAGGATGTTCCAAAGAGGGGGTTAAGGCTTCTCATATTTCCTATAAGCCCACACCTGTTTGTTTATATCCCCCATTTGTATTCATTATTAGCCAGATAGAGCCAAGTAATTGTGATGATACTTGCTTTTTTGCCCAATGCTGGAATGATAGAGAATTTAGGTACACCCTAGTTACTCGCATGCCTCGCTGGGTGCCTGTGCCCGTTAATGCCCCTCACGCTAGGACTCTCTTCAGACAGAAAAGGGATCTTGGAATTACAGCCGCCATTGTTACTGCCATCTCATTGGCGGCTGTTTGAGCTACCACTGCGGCATTAGCCAGGAGTCATACTGTGCAGACTGCTCAGACCCTAAATAATCTTTTAGCCAATGTAGCTCATGCTTTAGATGTACAAAAAGGAATTAATGCCCAACTA
>JAEOAE010004371.1:0-36804 GCA_036365155.1 Meriones psammophilus
CAATTCAACAAAATGGCCTCAGTGCACATAAAACCCCCTTCCAACAAAATGACTCAGAGCACTTAAAACGTGCTTCCAACGGAAGGACTCCACAGCACTTAAAACCAGCTTCCAACTAAATGATCCCAGAGCAGTTAAAAACCTGCTTCCATCAAAATGACTCCAGAGAACTCTAAAACCCGCTTCCAACAAAATGAGTCCAGAGCACTCAAAAACCCGCTCCAACGAAATGACTCCAGAGCACTCAAATACCCGCTTCCAATGAAATGACTCAGAGCACTTAAAACCGCTTTCTGCTAAATGACTCCAGAGCACTCAAAAAACCGATTCCAACGAAATGACCTCAGAGCACATAAAAACCCGCATCCAAAGAAATGATTCCAGTGCACTAAAACCGCCTAACGAAATGGCTCCAGAGCACTCTAAACCCGCTTCCAACGAAATGAGTCCAGAGTACTTAAAAGACCAGTTCAACAAAATGTCCACAGTGCATATAAAACCCCCTTCCAACGAAATGACTCAGAGCAATTAAGCGTGCTTTCAAAGAAAGGAATCCACAGCACTTAAAAACCCGCTTCCAAAAAATAACCTCAGAGCAGATAAAATCCGCTTCCCACAAAAATGACTCCAGAGCACTCAAAACCTGCTTCCATGAAATGACTACAGAGCAAGCAAAACCCGCTTCCAACGAAATGAGCCCAGAGCACTTAAAAACCCGATTCAAAGAAATGACTCCAGAGCACTCAAAAACCCGCTTCCAAAGAAATGACTCACAGCACTAAAAAAACCTAGTTCAATGAAATATCCTCAGTGCACATAAAATCCGCCTCAGCGAATGACTCCAGAGCACTTATGAGCAGAGCTTCAAAGCTAAAATGACTCAGACACTTAAAAAACCGCTTCAATGAAATGACTCCAGAGCATAAAACCCGCTTCCAACGAAATGACTCCAGAGTACTTAAAAGCCCAGTTCAACAAAATGTCCTCAGTGCCCATAAAACCCCCCTTCAACGAAATGATTCCAGAGCACTTAAAAAGCGTGCTTCCAAAGAAAGGACTCCACAGCACTTAAAACCGCTTCCAGCGAAATGATCCCAGAGCACCAAAAACCCTTCTAGCGAAAATTACTCCAGAGCACTCAAAAACCGCTTCCAATGAAATGACTCAGAGCACTTAAAAACCCACTTTCAATGATATGACTCCAGAGCACTCAAAAACCCGCTTCCAGCGAAATGACTCAGAGCACTTAAAACCCGCTTCACGAAATGAGCCCAGAGCACTTAAAAACCGATTCCAACGAAATCAGCCCTGAGCACGTAAAGGGCAATTCAACAAAATGGCCTCAGTGCACATAAAAACCCCCTTCAACGAAATGACTCCAGAGCACTTAAAAGCGTGCTTCCAGCGAAAGGACTCCACAGCACTTAAAACCAGCTTCAAATGATCCCAGAGCAGTTAAAAACCTGCTTCCAATGAAATGACTCCAGAGAACTCTAAAACCCCTAAAAACAGCGAAATGAGTCCAGAGCACTAAAAACCGCGCTGAAATGACTCCAGAGCACTCAAATACCGCTTCAATGAAATGACTCCAGAGCACTTAAAAACCCGCTTTCAGCGAAATGACTCCAGAGCACTTAAAACCTGATTCCAACGAAATGACCTCAGAGCACATAAAAACCGCATCAAAGAAATGATTCCAGAGCACTCTAAAACCCGCTTCCAACGAAATGACTCCAGAGCACTCTAAAACCCGCTTCCATGAAATGACTCCAGAGTACTTAAAAGACCAGTTCAACAAAATGTCCACAGTGCACAAAAACCCCTTCCAACGAAATGACTCCAGAGCACTTAAAAAGCGTGCTTCCAAAGAAAGGACTCCACAGCACTTAAAACCCGCTTCAACAAAATGATCCCAGAGTACTTAAAACCCGCTTCCAACGAAATAACCTCAGAGCAGATAAAATCCGCTTCCCACAAAATGACTCAGAGCACTCAAAAACCTGCTTCCTGAAATGACTACAGAGCACTTAAAACCGCTTCCAACGAAATGAGCACACAGCCCTTAAAAACCTGCTTCCAACGAAATGACTCAGAGCACTCAAAACCCGCTTACAAAGAAATGACTCCAGAGCACTTAAAACCCAGTTTCAGCGAAATATCCTCAGTGCACATAAAAACGCCTCCAACAAAAATGACTCCAGAGCACTTATGAGGCGCTTCCAACGAAATGACTCTAGACACTCAAAAACCAGTTCCAATGAAATGACTACAGAGCACTTAAAACACCCGCAATGAAATGATTCCAGAGCACTTAAAACGTGCTTCAAAGAAAGGACTCACAGCACTTAAAACCTGCTTCCAGCGAAATGATCCATAGCCCTTAATAACCCGATTCCAGCGAAATGACTCAGAGCACTCAAAACCCCTTTCAATGAAATGACTCAGAGCACTTAAAACCGCTTTCAACGAAATGAATCCAGAGCACTTAAAAACCCAGTTCCAACGAAATGACTCCTGAGCACTTAAAAAACCGCTTCCAACGAAATGACTCAGAGCACTTAAAACCCGCTTCCAACGAAATGAGCCCAAGAGCACTTAAAACCCGATTCAAAGAAATGAGCCCAGAGCAAGTAAAAGCTCAGTTCCTGCAAAATGTCCTCAGTGCACATAAAAGCCCCCTTCAATGAAATGACTCAGAGCACTTAAAACGTGCTTCCAGCGAAATGACTCAGAGCACTCTAAAAGCCGCTTCCAATGAAATGACTCCAGAGTACTTAAAAGCCCAGTTCAACAAAAAATGTCCTCAGTGCACATAAAAACCCCCTTCCAACAAAATGATTCCAGAGCACTTAAAAACGAGCTTCCAAATAAAGGACTCCACAGCACTTAAAAACCCGCTTCCAATGAAATGATCCCAGAGCACTTAAAAACCCGCTTCCAACGAAATGACTCCAGAGCACTCAAAACCCGCTTTAAATGAAATGACTCCAGAGCACTTAAAAACCCACTTCCAACGAAATGACTCCAGAGCTCTTAAAAACCCGCATCCAACAAAATGACTTCAGAGCACTTAAAAACCCGCTTCCACGAAATGAGCCCAGAGCACTTAAAAACCCGATTCCAACGAAATCAGCCCAGAGCACGTAAAAGCTCAGTTCCAACAAAATGTCCTCAGTGCACATAAAAACCCCCTTCCAACGAAATGACTCCAGAGCACTTAAAAGCGTTTCAGCAAAAAGGACTCACAGCACTTAAAAACCAGCTTCCAGCGAAATGATCCCAGAGCAGTTAAAAACCTGCTTCCATCGAAATGACTCAGAGAACTCTAAAACCCGCTTCCAGCGAAATGAGTCAGAGCACTATAAAACCCGCTTCCAACGAAATGACTCGAGCACTCAAATACTGCTTCCAATGAAATGACTCCAGAGCACTAAAAACCGCTTTCAATGAAATGACTCCAGAGCACTTAAAAAACCGCTTCAAGCGAAATGACCTCAGAGCACATAAAAACCCGCATCCAAAGAAATGATTCAGAGCACTCTAAAACCCGCTTCCAACGAAATGACTCCAGAGCACTCTAAAACCCGCTTCCAGCGAAATGACTCAGAATACTTAAAAGACAAGTTCAAAAAAATGTCCACAGTGCACATAAAATCCGGCCTCCAAAGAAATGACTCAGAGCACTTAAAGTGCTTCCAAAAGGACTCCACAGCACTTAAAAACCGCTTCCAACGAAATGATCCCATAGCCCTTAATAACCCGATTCCAGCGAAATGACTCCAGAGCACTCAAAAACCACTTCAATGAAATGATTCCAGAGCACTTAAAAACCGCTTTCAGCGAAATGAATCAGAGCACTTAAAACCTGCTTCCAACGAAATGACTCGAGCACTTAAAAACCCGCATCCAACAAAATGACTCCAGAGCACTTAAAAACCCGATTCAATGAAATCAGCCCTGAGCACGTAAAAGCTCAATTCAACAAAATGGCCTCAGTGCACATAAAAACCCCCTTCCAACGAAATGACTCAGAGCACTTAAAAAACGTGCTTCCTAAAGCGAAAAGGACTCCACAGCACTCAAAAACCAGCTTCCAAAATGATCCCAGAGCAGTTAAAACCTGCTTCCATCGAAATGACTCAGAGAACTCTAAAACCGCTTAACAGAAATGAGTCCAGAGCACACTAAAAACCGCTTCAACAAAATGACTCAGAGCACTCAAATACCGCTTCCAATGAAATGACTCAGAGCACTTAAAACCCGCTTTCAGCGAAATGACTCCAGAGCACTTAAAACCAGCATCCAAAGAAATGATTCCAGAGCACTCTAAAACCCGCCCAGAAATGACTCCAGAGTACTTAAAGACCAGTTCAACAAAATGTCCACAGTGCACATAAAAACCCCCTTCCAACGAAATGACTCAGAGCACTTAAAACGTGCTTTCAAAGAAAGGAATCCACAGCACTTAAAAACCGCTTCCAGCGAAATAACCTCAGAGCAGATAAAATCCCGCTTCCCACAAAATGACTCCAGAGCACTCAAAAACCTGCTTCCATGAAATGACTACAGAGCAATTAAAAACCCGCTTCCAACGAAATGAGCCCAGAGCACTTAAAAACCCGCTTCCAATGAAATGAGCCCAGAGCAATTAAAAGCTCAGTTCCAGCAAAATGTCCTTAGTGCACATAAAAACCCCCTTCCAACGAAATGACTCCAGAGCACTTAAAAACGTGCTTTCAAAGAAAGGACTCCACAGCACTTAAAAACCCGCTTCCAACGAAATGACTTCAGATCACTTAAAAACCCGCATCCAACGAAATAACTTCAGAGCACTTAAAAACCCGCTTCCACGAAATGAGCCCAGAGCACTTAAAAACCCGATTCCAACGAAATCAGCCCAGAGCACGTAAAAGCTCAGTTCAACAAAATGTCCTCAGTGCACATAAAAACCCCATTCCAAAGAAATGACTCCAGAGCACTTAAAAACGTGCTTCCAACGAAAGGACTCCACAGCACTTAAAAACCAGCTTCCAACGAAATGACTCCAGAGCACTTAAAAACCCGCTTCCACGAAATGAGCCCAGAGCACTTAAAAACCCGATTCCAACGAAATCAGCCCTGAGCACGTAAAAGCTCAGTTCCAACAAAATGTCCTCAGTGCACATAAAAACCCCCTTCCAACGAAATGACTCCAGAGCACTTAAAAACGTGCTTCCAACGAAAGGACTCCACAACACTTAAAAACCCGCATCCAACAAAATGACTCCAGAGCACTTAAAAACCCGCATCCAACAAAATGACTCCAGAGCACTTAAAACCAAAGTTCAACAAAATGACTCAGTGCACTTAAAAACCCCTTCATCGAAATGACTCCAGAGCACTTAAAAACCCGCATCCAACGAAAAGACTTCAGAGCACTTAAAAACCGCTTCCTACGAAATGAGCCCATAGCACTTAAAACCCTGATTCCAACGAAATCAGCCCTGAGCAACAAAAACTCAGTTCCAACAAAATGTCCTCAGTGCACATAAAAACCCCCTTCCAATGAAATGACTCCAGAGCACTTAAGGACTCCACAGTGCTTCCAATGAAAGGACTCCACAGCAGTTAAAAACCAGCTTCCACGAAATGATCAGAGAGCAGTCCAGAAAAAACCTGCTTCCATCGAAATGACTCAGAGCACTCTAAAACCCTTCCAGCGAAATGAGTCCAGAGCACTAAAAACCGCTTTCAACAAAATGACTCCACAGCACTCAAAACCCCTTCCAATGAAATGACTCCAGAGCACTTAAAAACCGCTTTCAACAAAATGACTCCAGAGCACTTAAAAACCTGATTCCAACGAAATGACCTCAGAGCACATAAAAACCCGATTCCAAAGAAATGATTCCAGAGCACTCTAAAACCCGCTTCCAACGAAATGACTCAGAGCACTCTAAAAACCCGCTTCCAACGAAATCAGCTCTGAGCACGTAAAACCAGTTCCAACAAAATGTCCTCAGTGCACATAAAACCCCTTCCAGCGAAATGACTCAGAGCACTCAAAAACGTGTTTCCAGAAAGGACTCCACAGCACTAAAAACCCGTTTCAACCAAATAATCCCAGAGCACTTAAAAACCCGCCTCCAGCGAAATGACTCCAGAGCACTCAAAAACCGCTTCAATGAAATGACTCAGACACTTAAAAACGCTTTCAATGAAATGACTCCAGAGCACTTAAAACCCGCCGCTGCGAAATGACTCCAGAGCACTTAAAAACCCGCATTCAACAAAATGACTCCAGAGCACTTAAAAACCCTTCCAAAATGAAATGACTCAGAGCACTTAAAACCCGCATCCAAGCTTTCGAAATGACTCAGAGCACTTAAAAACCCGCTTCCGCGAAATGAGCCCATAGCACTTAAAAACCCGATTCAACGAAATCAGCCCTGAGCACGTAAAAACTCAGTTCAACAAAATGTCCTCAGTGCACATAAAAACCCCTTACATCGAAATGACTCAGAGCACTTAAAAAACGTGCTTCCAAGAAAGGACTCCACAGCAAAAAACCAGCTTCCAAAAGAAATGATCCCAGAGCAGTTAAAACCTGCTTCCATCGAAATGATTCAGAGAACTCTAAAACCCTTCCAACGAAATGAGTCCAGAGCACTTAAACACCCACTTCAATGAAATGACTCCAGAGCACTCAAAACCCCCTTTCAAAGAAATGACTCCACAGCGCGTAAAAACCGCTTTCAGCGAAATGATTCCAGAAGAGCGTAAAAACCCGATTCCAAAGAAATGACCTCAAAAGAGCACAATAAAACCCCGCTTCAAAGAAATGATTCAGAGCACTCTAAAACCGCTTCCAGCGAAATGACTCAGAGTACTTAAAAGACCAGTTCAACAAAATGTCCACAGTGCACATAAAACCCCTTCCAACAAAATGACTCAGAGCACTTAAAACGTCCTTCCAAAGAAAGGACTCCACAGCACTTAAAAAACCGCTTCCAAGCGAAATGATCCCAGAGCACTTAAAAACCCAATAAAATGACTGGCTCAAAAAAATGAAATAACCTCAGAGCAGATACAATCCGCTTCCCACAAAATGACTCAGAGCACTCAAAAACCTGCTTCCATGAAATGACTACAGAGCACTTAAAAACCCTTCCAACGAAATGAGCACACAGCACTTAAAAACCCGCTTCAACGAAATTACTCCAGAGCACTCAAAACCAGTTTACAAAATGGAAATGACTCCAGAGCACTCAAAACCCAGTTTCAGCGAAATATCCTCAGTGCACATAAAAACCGCCTCCAAGCGAAATGACTCCAGAGCACTTATGAGCAGCGCTTCCAGCGAAATGACTCTAGACACTCAAAACCGCTTCCAATGAAATGACTACAGAGCACTTAAAAACCCAATGAAATGACTCAGCAATTAAATGATTCAGAGCACTTAAAAACCTGCTTCAAAGAAAGGACTCGACAGCACTTAAAACCTGCTTCAGCACTTAAAATGATCCCCGAAATAGCCTTAATAGTGTTCGATTCAACGAAATGACTCCAGAGCACTCAAAAACTGCTTCCAATGAAATGACTCAGAGCACTTAAAAACCCGCTTTCAATGAAATGAATCAGAGCACTTAAAAACCCAGTTCCAACGAAATGACTCCTGAGCACTTAAAAACCCGCTTCCAAGAAATGACTCCAGAGCACTAAAAACCGCTTCAATGAAATGACTCCAGAGCACTTAAAAACCGCTTCCAATGAAATGAGCCCAGAGCACTTAAAAACCCGATTCCAACGAAATGGCCCAGAGCAAGTAAAAGCTCAGTTTCAGCAAAATGTCCTCAGTGCACATAAAACCCCCTTCCAAGAAATGACTCCAGAGCACTTAAAAAGCGTGCTTCCAGCTGAAATGACTCAGATCACTCTAAAACCCTTTCAACAAAATGACTCCAGAGTACTTAAAAGCCCAGTTCAACAAATTGTCCTCAGTGCACATAAAAACCCCTTTCAACGAAATGATTCCAGAGCACTTAAAAGCGTGCTTCAAAGAAAGGACTCCACAGCACTTAAAGACCCGCTTCCAGCGAAATGATCTCATAGCCCTTAATAAACTTGATTCAGAGCACTCAAAAATGACTCAGAGCACTCAAAAACCGCTTCCAATGAAATGACGACAGAGCACTTAAAAGCCGCTTCCAACGAAATGACTCCAGAGCACTCTAAAAACCGCTTCCAACGAAATGACTCAGAGTACTTAAAAGCCCAGTTCAACAAAATGTCCTCAGTGCACATAAAAACCGCCTTCAACAAAATGATTCAGACACTTAAAAACGTGCTTCCAAAGAAAGGACTCCACAGCACAACAAAAACCGCTTCCAACGAAATGATCCCAGAGCACTTAAAAACCGCTTCCAGCGAAATGACTCCAGAGCACTCAAAAACCGAAATGACTCAATGAAATGACTCCAGAGCACTTAAAACCCGCTTTCAATGAAATGACTCCAGAGCACTTAAAACCCACTTCCAACGAAATGACTCCAGAGCTCGTAAAAACCCGCATCCAACAAAATGACTTCAGAGCACTTAAAAACCCCCTTCCTGAAATGAGCCCAGAGCACTTAAAAACCCGATTCAACGATATCAGCCCAGAGCACGTAAAAGCTCAGTTCCACAAAATGTCCTCAGTGCACATAAAACCCCTTCCAACGAAATGACTCCAGAGCACTTAAAAACGTGCTTCCAACGAAAGGACTCCACAGCACTTAAAACCAGCTTCCAACGAAATGTTCCCCAGAGCAGTTAAAAACCTGCTTCCATCGAAATGACTCAGAGAACTCTAAAACCGCTTCCAACGAAATGAGTTCAGAGCACTATAAAACCCGCTTCCAGCGAAATGACTCGCAGCACTCAAATACCCGCTTCAATGAAATGACTCCAGAGAACTAAAAAACCCGCTTTCAGCGAAATGACTCCAGAGCACTTAAAACCCGCTTCCAACGAAATGACCTCAGAGCACATAAAAACCCGCATCCAAAGAAATGATTCAGAGCACTCTAAAACCCCTTCCAACGAAATGACTCCAGAGCACTCTAAAACCCGCTTCCAGCGAAATGACTCAAGTACTTAAAGACAAGTTCAAAAAAATGTCCACAGTGCACATAAAACCCGGCCTCCAACGAAATGACTCAGAGCACTTAAAAAGTGCTTCCAAAGAAAGGACTCCACAGCACTTAAAAACCCGCTTCCAACGAAATGATCCCATAGCCCTTAATAACCCGATTCCAGCGAAATGACTCCAGAGCACTCAAAAACCACTTCCAATGAAATGATTCCAGAGCACTTAAAAACCCGCTTTCAACGAAATGAATCCAGAGCACTTAAAAACCTGCTTCCAACGAAATGACTCCCGAGCACTTAAAAACCCGCTTCCAAAGAAATGACTCCAGAGCACTTAAAAACCCGATTCCAACGAAATCAGCCCTGAGCACGTAAAAACTCAATTCCAACAAAATGGCCTCAGTGCACATAAAAACCCCCTTCCAACGAAATGACTCCAGAGCACTTAAAAACGTGCTTCCAACGAAAGGACTCCACAGCACTTAAAAACCAGCTTCCAACGAAATGATCCCAGAGCAGTTAAAAACCTGCTTCCATCAAAATGACTCCAGAGAACTCTAAAACCCGCTTGCAACGAAATGAGTCCAGAGCACTAAAAAACCCGCTTCCAACGAAATGACTCCAGAGCACTCAAATACCCGCTTCCAATGAAATGACTCCAGAGCACTTAAAAACCCGCTTTCAACGAAATGACTCCAGAGCACTTAAAAACCCGATTCCAACGAAATGACCTCAGAGCACATAAAAACCCGCATCCAAAGAAATGATTCCATAGCACGCTAAAACCCGCTTCCAACGAAATGGCTCCAGAGCACTCTAAAACCCGCTTCCAACGAAATGAGTCCAGAGTACTTAAAAGACCAGTTCAACAAAATGTCCACAGTGCATATAAAAACCCCCTTCCAACGAAATGACTCCAGAGCAATTAAAAACGTGCTTTCAAAGAAAGGAATCCACAGCACTTAAAAACCCGCTTCCAACGAAATAACCTCAGAGCAGATAAAATCCCGCTTCCCACAAAATGACTCCAGAGCACTCAAAAACCTGCTTCCATGAAATGACTACAGAGCAATTAAAAACCCGCTTCCAACGAAATGAGCCCAGAGCACTTAAAAACCCGATTCCAAAGAAATGACTCAGAGCACTCAAAACCCGCTTCCAAAGAAAATGACTCCACAGCACTTAAAAACCTAGTTCAATGAAATATCCTCAGTGCACATAAAATCCCGCCTCAATGAATGACTCCAGAGCACTTATGAAAACCGCTTCCAGCGAAATGACTCAGACACTTAAAAACCCGCTTCAATGAAATGACTCCAGAGCACTTAAAAACCCGCTTCCAACGAAATGACTCAGAGTACTTAAAAGCCCAGTTCAACAAAATGTCCTCAGTGCCCATAAAAACCCCTTCCAACGAAATGATTCCAGAGCACTTAAAGCGTGCTTCAAACAAAAGGACTCCACAGCACTTAAAAACCGCTTCCAGCGAAATGATCCCAGAGCACTTAAAAACCCGCTTCCAACGAAATGACTCCAGAGCACTCAAAACCGCTTCAATGAAATGATTCCAGAGCACTTAAAACCCACTTTCAATGAAATGACTCCAGAGCACTTAAAACCCGCTTCAGCGAAATGACTCAGAGCACTTAAAACCCTTCCCTTCGAAATGAGCCCAGAGCACTCAAAAACCGATTCAATGAAATCAGCCCTGAGCACGTAAAAAAGGGCAATTCAACAAAATGGCCTCAGTGCACATAAAAACCCCTTCCAACGAAATGACTCCAGAGCACTTAAAAGCGTGCTTCCAACGAGAAAGGACTCCACAGCACTTAAAAACCAGCTTCCAACGAAATGATCCCAGAGCACTTAAAACCTGCTTCCATCGAAATGACTCCAGAGAACTCTAAAACCCAAGTACACATAAAATGACCTCAGCGACAACAAAAGGTCCAGAGCACTAAAAAACCCCCTCCAGCGAAATGACTCCAGAGCACTCAAATACCGCTTTCAATGAAATGACTCAGAGCACTTAAAAACCCGCTTTCAATGAAATGACTCCAGAGCACTTAAAAACCTGATTCCAGCGAAATGACCTCAGAGCACACTAAAAACCCGCATCCAAAGAAATGATTCCAGAGCACTCTAAAACCGCTTCCAACGAAATGACTCCAGAGCACTCTAAAACCCGCCTTCCAGCGAAATGACTCCAGAGTACTTAAAAGACCAGTTCAACAAAATGTCCACAGTGCACATAAAACCCCCTTCCAACGAAATGACTCAGAGCACTTAAAAGCGTGCTTCCAAAGAAAGGACTCCACAGCACTTAAAAACCCGCTTCCAACAAAATGATCCCAGAGCAGTTAAAAACCGCTTCCAGCAGAAATAACCTCAGAGCAGATAAAATCCTGCTTCCCACAAAATGACTCAGAGCACTCAAAACCTGCTTCCCTGAAATGACTACAGAGCACTTAAAAACCCTTCAAAGAAATGACTCCAGAGCCTTAAAATGAGCACACAGCCCTTAAAAACCTGCTTCAAGCGAAATGACTCCAGAGCACTCAAAAACAGTTACAAAGAAATGACTCCCAGAGCACTTAAAAACCCAGTTTCAATGAAATATCCTCAGTGCACATAAAAACCGCCTTCAACGAAATGACTCCAGAGCACTTATGACCGCTTCCAGCAAATGACTCAGAGCACTCAAAAACCGCTTCAATGAAATGACTCCAGAGCACTTAAAAACCCGCTTCCAACGAAATGATTCCAGAGCACTTAAAACGTGCTTCCAAAGAAAAGGACTCCACAGCACTTAAAAACCTGCTTCCAATGAAATGATCCCAGAGCCCTTAATAACCCGATTCAACGAAATGACTCAGAGCACTCAAAACCCCTTCCAATGAAATGACTCAGAGCACTTAAAAACCCGCTTTCAGCGAAATGACTCCAGGAGCACTTAAAACCCAGTTCCAGCGAAATGACTCCTGAGCACTTAAAAACCCGCTTCCAGCGAAATGACTCAGAGCACTTAAAAACCCGCTTCCAGCGAAATGAGCCCAGAGCACTTAAAACCCGATTCAAAGAAATGAGCCCAGAGCAAGTAAAGCTCAGTTCTGCAAAATGTCCTCAGTGCACATAAAAACCCCCCTCCAATGAAATGACTCAGAACACTTAAAAGCGTGCTTCCAGAAATGACTCCAGAGCACTCTAAAGCCGCTTCCAATGAAATGACTCCAGAGTACTTAAAAGCCCAGTTCAACAAAATGTCCTCAGAGCACATAAAAACCCCTTCCAACAAAATCATTCCAGAGCACATAAAAACGAGCTTCCAAATAAAGGACTCCACAGCACTTAAAAACCGCTTCAATGAAATGATCCCAGAGCACTTAAAAACCCGCTTCCAATGAAATGACTCCAGAGCACTCAAAACCCGCTTTAAACAAAATGACCTCAGAGCACTTAAAAACCCACTTCCAACGAAATGACTCAGAGCTCTGACTAGCTCTTAAAAACCCGCTTCCAACAAAATGATTCAGAGCACTTAAAACCCGCTTCAACGAAATGAGCCCAGAGCACTTAAAAACCCGATTCAAAATGACTCAGAATCAGCCCAGAGCACGTAAATGCTCAGTTCCAACAAAATGTCCTCAGTGCACATAAAACCCCCTTCCAACGAAATGACTCCAGAGCACTTAAAAAGCGTCAGTTCAACAAAATGACTCACAGCACTTAAAACCAGCTTCCAGCGAAATGATCCCAGAGCAGTTAAAAACCTGCTTCCATCGAAATGACTCAGAGAACTCTAAAACCCGCTTCCAACGAAATGATCCCAGAGCACTATAAAACCTGCTTCCAGCGAAATGACTCGAACTCTAAAGCACTCAAATCCAGAGCACTAAAACCCGCTTCCAATGAAATGACTCCAGAGCACTAAAAACCGCTTTCAACGAAATGACTCAGAGCACTTAAAAACCGCTTCCAGCAGAAATGACCTCAGAGCACATAAAACCCGCATCAACAGAAATGATTCCAGAGCACTCTAAAACCCGCTTCCAATGAAATGACTCAGAGCACTCTAAAACCCGCTTCCAGCGAAATGACTCCAGAATACTTAAAGACAAGTTCAAAAAAATGTCCACAGTGCACATAAAATCCGGCCTCCAAAGAAATGACTCCAGAGCACTTAAAAGTGCTTCCAAAGGACTCCACAGCACTTAAAAACCGCTTCCAACGAAATGATCCCATAGCCCATAATACCCGATTCCAGCGAAATGACTCCAGAGCACTCAAAAACCACTTCCAATGAAATGATTCCAGAGCACTTAAAAACCCGCTTTCAACGAAATGAATCCAGAGCACTTAAAAACCTGCTTCCAACGAAATGACTCCCGAGCACTTAAAAACCCGCATCCAACAAAATGACTCCAGAGCACTTAAAAACCCGATTCCAACGAAATCAGCCCTGAGCACGTAAAAGCTCAATTCCAACAAAATGGCCTCAGTGCACATAAAAACCCCCTTCCAACGAAATGACTCCAGAGCACTTAAAAACGTGCTTCCAATGAAAGGACTCCACAGCACTTAAAAACCAGCTTCCAACGAAATGATCCCAGAGCAGTTAAAAACCTGCTTCCATCGAAATGACTCCAGAGAACTCTAAAACCCGCTTGCAACGAAATGAGTCCAGAGCACTAAAAAACCCGCTTCCAACAAAATGACTCCAGAGCACTCAAATACCCGCTTCCAATGAAATGACTCCAGAGCACTTAAAAACCCGCTTTCAACGAAATGACTCCAGAGCACTTAAAAACCAGCATCCAAAGAAATGATTCCAGAGCACTCTAAAACCCGCTTCAAACGAAATGACTCCAGAGTACTTAAAAGACCAGTTCAACAAAATGTCCACAGTGCACATAAAAACCCCCTTCCAACGAAATGACTCCAGAGCACTTAAAAACGTGCTTTCAAAGAAAGGAATCCACAGCACTTAAAAACCCGCTTCCAACGAAATAACCTCAGAGCAGATAAAATCCCGCTTCCCACAAAATGACTCCAGAGCACTCAAAAACCTGCTTCCATGAAATGACTACAGAGCAATTAAAAACCCGCTTCCAACGAAATGAGCCCAGAGCACTTAAAAACCCGAAATGACCAATTAAAATGGGCCCAGAGCAATTAAAGCTCAGTTCAGCAAAATGTCCTCAGTGCACATAAAAACCCCTTCCAACGAAATGACTCAGAGCACTTAAAAACGTGCTTTCAAAGAAAGGACTCACAGCACTTAAAAACCGCTTCCAACGAAATGACTCCAGATCACTTAAAAACCGCATTCAGCGAAATAACTCAGAGCACTTAAAACCCGCTCATGAAATGAGCCCAGAGCACTTAAAAACCCGCCTCGAAATGACCCAGAGCACGTAAAGCTCAGTTCAACAAAATGTCCTCAGTGCACATAAAAACCCCATTCAAAGAAATGACTCAGAGCACTTAAAGCGTGCTTCCAACGAAAGGACTCCACAGCACTTAAAAACCAGCTTCCAGCGAAATGACTCCCAGAGCACTTAAAAACCCCTTTCGAAATGAGCCCAGAGCACTTAAAAACCCGATTCAGCGAAATCAGCCCTGAGCACGTCAAAAAGCTCAGTTCAACAAAATGTCCTCAGTGCACATAAAAACCCCCTTCCAGCGAAATGACTCCAGAGCACTTAAAAACGTGCTTCCAACGAAAGGACTCACAACACTTAAAACCGCATCCAACAAAATGACTCCAGAGCACTTAAAAACCCGCATCCAACAAAATGACTCCAGAGCACTTAAAAACCCGCTTTCAACAAAATGACTCCAGAGCACTTAAAAACCCGCTTTCAACGAAATGACTCAGAGCACTTAAAAACCGCATCCCGAAAAGACTTCAGAGCACTTAAAACCCGCTTCCAACGAAATGAGCCCATAGCACTTAAAAACCCGATTCAGAAATCAGCCCGAGCACGTAAAAACTCAGTTCAACAAAATGTCCTCAGTGCACATAAAAACCCCCTTCCAACGAAATGACTCAGAGCACTTAAAAGCGTGCTTCCAACGAAAGGACTCCACAGCACTTAAAAACCAGCTTCCAAAGAAATGATCCCAGAGCAGTTAAAAACCTGCTTCCATCGAAATGACTCAGAGAACTCTAAAACCCTTCCAGCAGAAATGAGTCAGAGCACTAAAAACCGCTTCCAACGAAATGACTCCACAGCACTCAAATACCGCTTCCAATGAAATGACTCAGAGCACTTAAAAACCCGCTTTCAACAAAATGACTCCAGAGCACTTAAAAACCTGATTCAACGAAATGACCTCAGAGCACATAAAAACCCGCATCCAAAGAAATGATTCCAGAGCACTCTAAAACCCGCTTCCAACGAAATGACTCCAGAGCACTCTAAAACCCTTCCAATGAAATGACTCCAGAGTACTTAAAAGACCAGTTCAACAAAATGTCCACAGTGCACATAAAAACCCCCTTCCAACAAAATGACTCCAGAGCACTTAAAACGTGCTTCCAAAGAAAGGACTCCACAGCACTTAAAAACCGCTTCCAACGAAATGATCCCAGAGCACTTAAAAACCCGCTTCCAGCGAAATAACCTCAGAGCAGATAAAAACCCGATTCCCACAAAATGACTCCAGAGCACTCAAAACCTGCTTCCATGAAATGACTACAGAGCACTTAAAAACCCACTTCCAAAGAAATGAGCACACAGCACTTAAAAAACCGCTTCCAGCGAAATGACTCAGAGCACTCAAAAACCCGCTTCCAAAGAAATGACTCCCAGAGCACTTAAAAACCCAGTTTCAGCGAAATATCCTCAGTGCACAGAAAACACGCCTCCAACGAAATGACTCCAGAGCACTTAAAGCAGCTTCCAGCGAAATGACTCTAGACATTCAAAACCCGCTTCAATGAAATGAATACAGAGCACTTAAAAACCCGCTTCCAGCGAAATGATTCCAGAGCACTTAAAAACGTGCTTCCAAAGAAAGGACTCCACAGCACTTAAAACCTGCTTCCAGCGAAATGATCCCATAGCCCTTAATAACCCGATTCCAAAGAAATGACTCCAGAGCACTCAAAAACCCCTTCCAATGAAATGACCCAGAGCACTTAAAAACGTGCTTTCAGCGAAATGACTCCAGAGCACTCTAAACCCGCTTCCGAAATGACTCCAGAGTACTTAAAAGCCCAGTTCAACAAAATGTCCTCAGTGCACATAAAAACCCCCTTCCAACAAAATGATTCCAGAGCACTTAAAAACGTGCTTCCAAAGAAAGGACTCCACAGCACTTAAAAACCCGCTTCCAACGAAATGATCCCAGAGCACTTAAAAACCCGCTTCCAACGAAATGACTCCAGAGCACTCAAAAACCGCTTCCAATGAAATGACTCCAGAGCACTTAAAAACCCGCTTCCACGAAATGAGCCCAGAGCACTTAAAAACCCGATTCCAACGAAATCAGCCCAGAGCACGTAAAAGCTCAGTTCCAACAAAATGTCCTCAGTGCACATAAAAACCCCCTTCCAACGAAATGACTCCAGAGCACTTAAAAACGTGCTTCCAACGAAAGGACTCCAGAGAACTCTAAAACCCGCTTCCAGCGAAAATGTCTCAGAGCACTATAAAACCTGCTTCCAACGAAATGACTCAGAGCACTCAAAAACCCGCTTCAATGAAATGACTCCAGAGCACTAAAAACCGCTTTCAACGAAATGACTCAGAACACTCGAAATGACAAACCCGATTCCAACGAAAATGACCTCAGAGCACATAAAAACCCGCATCCAAAGAAATGATTCCAGAGCACTCTAAAAACCGCTTCCAATGAAATGACTCCAGAGCACTCTAAAACCCGCTTCCAAGCAGAAATGACTCAGAGTACTTAAAAGACAAGTTCAAAAAAATGTCCACAGTGCACATAAAATCCCCCTTCCAACGAAATGACTCAGAGCACTTAAAAAGTGCTTCCAAAAAAGGACTCCCACAGCACTTAAAACCCGCTTCCAGCGAAATGATCCCATAGCAGTTAAAAACCTGATTCAGCGAAATGACTCCAGAGCACTCTAAAAACCACTTCAATGAAATGACTCAGAGCACTTAAAAACCCGCTTTCAACGAAATGACTCAGAGCACTTAAAAACCTGCTTCCAATGAAATGACTCCAGAGCACTTAAAAACCCGTTTCAAAGAAATGACTCCAGAGCACTTAAAACCGCTTCCAAGAAATGACCTCAGAGCACTTAAAAACCGCTTCCAAAGAAATGAGCCCAGAGCACTTAAAAACCAGCTTCAGCGAAATGACTCAGAGCACTAAAACCCGCATCCAGCGAAATAACTCCAGAGCACTTAAAAACCCGCTTCCGCGAAATGAGCCCAGAGCACTAAAAACCGATTCCAACGAAATGAGCCCAGAGCACGTAAAAGCTCAGTTCCAACAAAATGTCCTCAGTGCACATAAAAACCCCATTCCAAAGAAATGACTCCAGAGCACTTAAAAGCGTTAGCTTCAACGAAAGGACTCCACAGCACTTAAAAACCAGCTTCCAACGAAATGACTCAGAGCACTTAAAAACCGCTTCCAATGAAATGAGCCCAGAGCACTTAAAAACCCGATTCCAACGAAATCAGCCCTGAGCACATAAAAACCCGCATCCAAGAAATGATCCAGAGCACTCTAAAACCCGCTTCCACGAAATGACTCCAGAGCACTCTAAAACCCGCTTCCAACGAAATGACTCAGAGTACTTAAAAGACCAGTTCAACAAAATGTCCACAGTGCACATAAAACCCCCTTCCAACGAAATGACTCCAGAGCACTTTAAAACGTGCTTCCAAAGAAAGGACTCCACAGCACTTAAAACCCGCTTCAAAGAAATGATCCCAGAGCACTTAAAACCCGCTTCCAGCGAAATGACTCCAGAGCACTCAAAAACCGCTTGCAATGAAATGACTCAGAGCACTTAAAAACCGCTTTCAATGAAATGACTCCAGAGCACTTAAAACCCGCTTCCATGAAATGACTCCAGAGCACTTAAAAACCCGCATCAACGAAATGACTCAGAGCACTTAAAAACCTGCTTCCAATGAAATGAGCCCATAGCACTTAAAAACCCGATTCCAACGAAATCAGCCCTGAGCACATAAAAACTCAGTTCCAACAAAATGTCCTCAGTGCACATAAAAACCCCCTTCAACAAATGACTCCAGAGCACTTAAAAGCGTGCTTCCATCGAAATGACTCCAGAGAACTCTAAAACCCGCTTCCAGCGAGAAATGAGCCCAGAGCACTATAAAACCCGAACAGATAAAAGCGAAATGACTCGAGCACTCAAAACCCTCTTCCAATGAAATGACTCCAGAGCACTAAAAACCGCTTTCAACGAAATGACTCCAGAGCACTTAAAAACCCGCTTCCAACGAAATGACCTCAGAGCACATAAAAACCCGCATCAAAGAAATGATTCAGAGCACTCTAAAACCCGCTTCAGCGAAATGACTCCAGCACACTCTAAAACCCGCTTCCAGCGAAATGACTCCAGAGTACTTAAAGACAAGTTCAAAAAAATGTCCTCACGTGCACATAAAATCCCGCCTCCAACGAAATGACTCCAGAGCACTTAAAAACGTGCTTCCAAAGAAAGGACTCCACAGCACTTAAAAACCCGCTTCCAACGAAATGATCCCATAGCCCTTAATAACCCGATTCCAGCGAAATGACTCCAGAGCACTCAAAAACCACTTCCAATGAAATGACTCCAGTGAACTTAAAAACCCGCTTCCAAAGAAATGACTCCAGAGCACTTAAAAACCCGCTTCCAACGAAATGAGCCCAGAGCACTTAAAAACCAGATTTCAACGAAATCAGCCCAGAGCACGTAAAAGCTCAGTTCCAACAAAATGTCCTCAGTGCACATAAAAACCCCATTCCAAAGAAATGACTCCTAGCACTTAAAAACATGCTTCCAACGAAAGGACTGCACAGCACTTAAAACCAGCTTCCAAGAAATGACTCAGAGCACTTAAAAACCCGCTTCCATCGAAATGACTCAGAGAACTCTAAAACCCGCTTGCAATGAAATGAGTCCAGAGCACTAAAAACCCGCTTCCAACGAAATGACTCAGAGCACTCAAATACCGCTTCAATGAAATGACTCCAGAGCACTTAAAACCCGCTTTCAGCGAAATGACTCCAGAGCACTTAAAACCCGATTCTAAGAAATGACCTCAGAGCACATAAAAACCCGCATCCAAAGAAATGATTCCAGAACACTCTAAAACCGCTTCCAGCGAAATGACTCCAGAGCACTCTAAAACCCGCTTCAGCGAAATGACTCAGAGTACTTAAAAGACCAGTTCAACAAAATGTCCACAGTGCACATAAAACCCCCCTTCCAACGAAATGACTCAGAGCACTTAAAAACGTGCTTCCAAAGAAAGGACTCCACAGCACTTAAAAACCCGCTTCCAGCGAAATGATCCCAGAGCACTTAAAAACCGCTTCCAGCGAAATAACCTCAGAGCAGATAAAATCCGATTCCCACAAAATGACTCCAGAGCACTCAAAAACCTGCTTCCATGAAATGACTACAGAGCACTTAAAAACCCACTTCCAAAGAAATGAGCACACAGCACTTAAAAACCCGCTTCCAACGAAATGACTCAGAGCACTCAAAACCCGCTTACAAAGAAATGACTCCAGAGCACTTAAAACCCAGTTTCAGCGAAATATCCTAAGTGCACATAAAAACACGCGTCCAACGAAATGACTCAGAGCACTTATGAGCAGCTTCCAGCGAAATGACTCTAGACACTCAAAACCGCTTCCAATGAAATGACTACAGAGCACGTAAAAAACCGTTTCCAAGCGAAATGATTCCAGAGCACTTAAAAACGTGCTTCCAAAGAAAGGACTCCATAGCACTTAAAAACCTGCTTCCAAGCGAAATGATCCCATAGCCCTTAATAACCCGATTCCAGCGAAATGACTCCAGAGCACTCAAAAACCGCTTCAATGAAATGACTCCAGAGCACTTAAAACCGCTTTCAACGAAATGAATCAGAGCACTTAAAAACCCAGTTCAACGAAATGACTCTGAGCACTTAAAAACCCGCTTCCAAAGAAATGACTCCAGAGCACTTAAAAACCCGCTTCCAGAAATGACTTCAGAGCACTTAAAAACCGCTTCCAAGCGAAATGAGCCCAGAGCACTTAAAAACCCGATTCAACGAAATGAGCCCAGAGCAAGTAAAAGCTCAGTTCAGCAAAAGTCCTCAGTGCACATAAAACCCCCTTCCAAAAAATGACTCCAGAGCACTTAAAAACGTGCTTCCAACGAAATGACTCCAGATCACTCTAAAACCCGCTTTCAACAAAATGACTCCAGAGTACTTAAAAGCCCAGTTCAACAAATTGTCCTCAGTGCACATAAAAACCCCCTTTCAACGAAATGATTCCAGAGCACTTAAAAACGTGCTTCCAAAGAAAGGACTCCACAGCACTTAAAGACCCGCTTCCAACGAAATGATCTCATAGCCCTTAATAACCCGATTCCAACGAAATGACTCCAGAGCACTCAAAAAACAGCTTCCAATGAAATGACGCCAGAGCACTTAAAAACGTGCTTTCAACGAAATGATTCCAGAGCACTTCAAAACGTGCTTCCAAAGAAAGGACTCCACAGCACTTAAAAACCCGCTTCCAACGAAATGATCCCATAGCCCTTTATAATCCGATTCCAACGAAATGACTCCAGAGCACTCAAAAACCGCTTCCAATGAAATGACTCCAGAGCACTTAAAAACCTGCTTTGAACGAAATTAATCCAGAGCACTTAAAAACCCGCTTCCAACGAAATAATCCCAGAGCACTTAAAAACCCGCTTCCAACGAAATGACTCCAGAGCACTCAAAAACCGCTTCCAATGAAATGACTCCAGAGCACTTAAAAACCCGCTTCCAACGAAATGACTCCAGAGCACTAAAAACCCAGTTCAACAAAATGACTCCAGAGCACTTAAAAACCCGCATCCAACAAAATGACTCCAGAGCACTTAAAAACCCGCTTCCAACGAAATGACTCCAGAGCACTTAAAAACCCGCATCCAACGAAATGACTTCAGAGCACTTAAAAACCTGCTTCCACGAAATGAGCCCATAGCACTTAAAAACCCGATTCCAACGAAATCAGCCCTGAGCACGTAAAAACTCAGTTCCAACAAAATGTCCTCAGTGCACATAAAAACCCCCTTCCAACGAAATGACTCCAGAGCACTTAAAAACGTGCTTCCAACGAAAGGACTCCACAGCACTTAAAAACCAGCTTCAACGAAATGATCCCAGAGCAGTTAAAAACCTGCTTCCATCGAAATGACTCCAGAGAACTCTAAAACCGCACCAATGAAATGAGTCAGAGCACTAAAACCCGCTTCCAACGAAATGACTCCACAGCACTCAAAAACCGCTTCCAATGAAATGACTCCAGAGCACTTAAAAACCCGCTTTCAACAAAATGACTCCAGAGCACTTAAAAACCTGATTCAACGAAATGACCTCAGAGCACATAAAAACCCGCATCAAAGAAATGATTCAGAGCACTCTAAAACCCGCTTCCAACGAAATGAATCCAGAGCACTCTAAAACCCGCTTCCAACGAAATGACTCCAGAGTACTTAAAAGACCAGTTCAACAAAATGTCCACAGTGCACATAAAAACCCCCTTCCAACAAAATGACTCAGAGCACTTAAAAACGTGCTTCCAAAGAAAGGACTCACAGCACTTAAAAACCCGCTTTCAGCGAAATGATCCCAGAGCACTTAAAAACCCGCTTCCAACGAAATAACCTCAGAGCAGATAAAATCCGATTCCCACAAAATGACTCCAGAGCACTCAAAAACCTGCTTCCATGAAATGACTACAGAGCACTTAAAAACCGCTTCCAGCGAAATGAGCACACAGCACTTAAAAACCGCTTCCAATGAAATGACTCCAGAGCACTCAAAAACCGCTTCAAAGAAATGACTCCAGAGCACTTAAAACCCAGTTTCAGCGAAATATCCTCAGTGCACAGAAAAACACGCCTCCAACGAAATGACTCCAGAGCACTTATGAACGCGCTTCCAACGAAATGACTCTAGACACTCAAAAACCCGCTTCCAATGAAATGAATACAGAGCACTTAAAAACCGCTTCAACGAAATGATTCCAGAGCACTTAAAACCGTGCTTCCAAAGAAAGGACTCCACAGCACTTAAAAACCTGCTTCCAACGAAATGATCCCAGAGCCCTTAAAAACCTGATTCAACGAAATGACTCCAGAGCACTCAAAAAACCGCTTCCAATGAAATGACGCCAGAGCACTTAAAAGCGTGCTTCCAACGAAATGACTCCAGAGCACTCAAAACCCGCTTCCAGCGAAATGACTCCAGAGTACTTAAAAAGCCCAGTTCAACAAAATGTCCTCAGTGCACATAAAAACCCCCTTCCAACAAAATGATTCCAGAGCACTTATAAGCGTGCTTCCAAAGAAAGGACTCCACAGCACTTAACACCCGCTCCAAATCAAAGAAATGATCCCAGAGCACTTAAAAACCCGCTTCCAGCGAAATGACTCCAGAGCACTCAAAAACCGCTTCCAATGAAATGACTCAGAGCACTCAAAAAACCGCTTCCAATGAAATGACTCCAGAGCACTTAAAACCCACTTCCAACAAAATGACTCCAGAGCTCTTAAAAACCGCTTCAACAAAATGACTTCAGAGCACTTAAAAACCCGCTTCCCTGAAATGAGCCCAGAGCACTTAAAAACCCGATTCCACGAAATCAGCCCAGAGCACGTAAAAGCTCAGTTCAACAAAATGTCCTCAGTGCACATAAAACCCCCTTCCAACGAAATGACTCCAGAGCACTTAAAACGTGCTTTCAAAGCGAAAGGACTCCACAGCACTTAAAAACCAGCTTCCAACGAAATGATCCCAGAGCAGTTAAAAACCTGCTTCCATCGAAATGACTCCAGAGAACTCTAAAACCCGCTTCCAATGAAATGAGTCCAGAGCACTATAAAACCCCCTTCCAACGAAATGACTCCAGAGCACTCAAAACCGCTTCAATGAAATGACTCAGAGCACTAAAAACCCGCTTTCAGCGAAATGACTCCAGAACACTTAAAAACCGCTTCCAACGAAATGACCTCAGAGCACATAATAACCCGCATCCAAAGAAATGATTCCAGAGCACTTAAAAACCGCTTCCAACGAAATGACTCCAGAGCACTCTAAAACCCGCTTCCAATGAAATGACTCCAGAGTACTTAAAAGACAAGTTCAAAAAAATGTCCACAGTGCACATAAAATCCCGCTTCCAACGAAATGACTCCAGAGCACTTAAAAAGTGCTTCCAAAGAAAGGACTCCACAGCACTTAAAAAAACCCGCTTCAACGAAATGATCCCATAGCCCTTAATAACCTGATTCCAGCGAAATGACTCAGAGCACTCAAAACCACTTCCAATGAAATGACTCAGAGCACTTAAAAACCCGCTTTTCAAGAAATGACTCAGAGCACTTAAAAACCTGCTTCCAATGAAATGACTCGAGCACTTAAAACCCGTTTCAAAGAAATGACTCCAGAGCACTTAAAAACCCGCTTCAAAGAAATGACTTCAGAGCACTTAAAAACCCCTTCCAACGAAATGAGCCCAGAGCACTTAAAAACCAGCTTCCAACAGAGAAATGACTCCAAGTGACTTAAAAAGCCCAGTTCAACAAAATGTCCTCAATGCACATAAAACCCCCTTCCAACGAAATGATTCCAGAGCACTTAAAGCGTGCTTCAAAAGAAAGGACTCCACAGCACTTAAAAACCGCTTCCAGCGAAATAATCCCAGAGCACTTAAAAACCAGCCTCCAACGAAATGACTCAGAGAATTCAAAAACCGCTTCCAATGAAATGACTCAGAGCACTTAAAAAACCGCTTTCAATGAAATGACTCAGAGCACTTAAAAACCGCTTCCAGCGAAATGACTCCAGATCACTTAAAAACCCGCATCCAACAAAATGACTTCAGAGCACTTTAAAACCGCCTCCAAACGAAATGAGCCCAGAGCACTTAAAAACCCGCTTCCAACAAAATCAGCCCAGAGCACGTAAAAGCTCAGTTCAACAAAATGTCCTCAGTGCACATAAAAACCCCCTTCCAATGAAATGACTCCAGAGCACTTAAAAAGCGTGCTTCCAAAGAAAGGACTCCACAGCACTTAAAACCAGCTTCCAACGAAATGATCCCAGAGCACTTAAAAACCGCTTCCATCGAAATGACTCCAGAGAACTCTAAAACCCGCTTCCAACGAAATGAGTCCAGAGCACTAAAAACCCTTTCAACGAAATGACTCCAGAGCACTCAAATACCGCTCAAAACCCAATGAAATGACTCCAGAGCACTTAAAACCCGCTTTCAACGAAATGACTTCAGAGCACTTAAAAACCGATTCCAACGAAATGACCTCAGAGCACATAAAAACCCGATTCCAAAGAAATGATTCCAGAGCACTCTAAAACCCAGTTCCAACAAAATGACTCCAGAGCACTCTAAAACCCCTTCAACGAAATGACTCCAGAGCACTTAAAAACGTGCTTCCAAAGAAAGGACTCCACAGCACTTAAAAACCCGCTTCCAACGAAATGATCCCAGAGCACTTAAAACCCCTCCATCAAAATGACTCACGAAAATAACCTCAGAGCAGATAAAATCCGCTTGCCACAAAATGACTCAGAGCACTCAAAAACCTGCTTCCATGAAATGACTACAGAGCACTAAAAACCTGCTTCCAGCGAAATGATTCCAGAGCACTTAAAAAACCGCTTCCAACGAAATGACCTCAGAGCACATAAAAACCCAGTTCCAAAAAAAAATGATTCAGAGCACTCTAAAACCCGCTTCCAACGAAATGACTCCAGAGCACTTAAAGACCAGTTCAACAAAATGTCCACAGTGCCGTTCAAAAACCCCCTTCCAGCGAAATGACTCCAGAGCACTTAAAAACGTGCTTCCAAAGAAAGGACTCCACAGCACTTAAAAACCCGCTTCCAGCGAAATGATCCCAGAGCACTTAAAACCCGCTTCCAACGATATTACTCCAGAGCACTCAAAAACCCGCTTGCAATGAAATGACTCCAGAGCACTTAAAACCCGCTTTCAATGAAATGACTCAGAGCACTTAAAAACCCGCTTCCAACGAAATGACTCAGAGCACTTAAAAACCGCATCCAACGAAATGACTCAGAGCACTTAAAAACCTGCTTTCACGAAATGAGCCCATAGCACTTAAAAACCCGATTCAACAAAATCAGCCCTGAGCACATAAAAACTCAGTTCCAACAAAATGTCCTCAGTGCACATAAAAACCCCCTTCCAACAAATGACTCCAGAGCAATTAAAAACGTGCTTCCATCGGAATGACTCCAGAGAACTCTAAAACCCGCTTCCAACGAAATGAGTCCAGAGCACTAAAAAACCGCTTCCAACGAAATGACTCCGGAGCACTCAAATACCTGCTTCCAATGAAATGACTGCAGAGCACTAAAAAACCCGCTTTCAACGAAATGACTCCAGAGCACTTAAAAACCCGCTTCCAACGAAATGACCTCAGAGCACATAAAACCCGCATTCAAAGAAATGACTCCAGAGCACTCTAAAACCCGCTTCCAACGAAATGACTCCAGAGCACTCTAAAACCGCTTCCAGAGCACGAAATGACTCCAGAGTACTTAAAGACAAGTTCAAAAAAATGTCCACCGTGCACATAAAATCCCGCCTCAACGAAATGACTCCAGAGCACTTAAAAGCGTGCTTCCAAAGAAAGGACTCCACAGCACTTAAAAACCGCTTCCAACGAAATGATCCCAGAGCCCTTAAAAACCTGATTCAGCGAAATGACTCCAGAGCACTCAAAAACCACTTCCAATGAAATGACTCAGTGCACTTAAAAACCCGCTTTCAACGAAATGAATCAGAGCACTTAAAAACCTGCTTCCAACGAAATGACTCCGAGCACTTAAAAACCGCTTCAAAGAAATGACTCAGAGCACTTAAAAACCCGCTTCCAAAGAAATGACTTCAGAGCACTTAAAACCCGCTTCCAACGAAATGAGCCCAGAGCACTAAAAAAAAACCAGATTTCAACGAAATCAGCCCAGAGCACGTAAAGCTCAGTTCAACAAAATGTCCTCAGTGCACATAAAAACCCCATTCAAAGAAATGACTCCTAGCACTTAAAAACATGCTTCCAACGAAAGGACTGCACAGCACTTAAAAACCAGCTTCCAACGAAATGACTCCAGAGCACTTAAAACCCGCTTCCATCGAAATGACTCAGAGAACTCTAAAACCGCTTGCAGCGAAATGAGTCAGAGCACTAAAAAACCCGCTTCCAACGAAATGACTCAGAGCACTCAAATACCGCTTCCAATGAAATGACTCCAGAGCACTTAAAAACCCGCTTTCAGCGAAATGACTCCAGAGCACTTAAAAACCCGATTCTAATGAAATGACCTCAGAGCACATAAAAACCCGCATCAAAGAAATGATTCAGAGCACTCTAAAACCGCTTCCAGCGAAATGACTCCAGAGCACTCTAAAACCCGCTTCCAAAGAAATGACTCAGAGTACTTAAAAGACCAGTTCAACAAAATGTCCTCAGTGCACATAAAAACCCCTTCCAGCGAAATGACTCCAGAGCACTTAAAGCGTGCTTCCAACAAAAGGACTCCACAGCACTTAAAAACCAGCTTCCAACGAAATGACCCCAGAGCAGTTAAAAACCTGCTTCCATCGAAATGACTCAGAGAACTCTAAAACCCGCTTGCAATGAAATGAGTCAGAGCACTAAAAACCCGCTTCCAACGAAATGACTCCAGAGCACTCAAATACCCGCTTCAATGAAATGACTCCAGAGCACTTAAAAACCGCTTTCAGCGAAATGACTCCAGAGCACTTAAAAACCGCTTCCAATGAAATGACCTCAGAGCACATAAAACCCGCATCAAAGAAATGACTCCAGAGCACTTAAAAACCCAGTTCCAACGAAATATCCTCAGTGCACATAAAATCACGCCTCAAAGAAATGACTCCAGAGCACTTATGAACGCCGCTCCATGAAATGACTCTAGACACTTAAAACCGCTTCCAATGAAATGACTACAGAGCACTTAAAAACCGCTTCAAGCGAAATGATTCAGAGCACTTAAAAGCGTGCTTCAAAGAAAGGACTCCACAGCACTTAAAAACCCGCTGCCAGCGAAATGATCCCATAGACCTTTATAACCCGATTCCAGCGAAATGACTCCAGAGCACTCAAAAACCGCTTCCAATGAAATGACTCAGAGCACTTAAAAACCGCTTTCAGCGAAATGAATCCAGAGCACTTAAAAACCCGCTTCCAACGAAATGACTCCTGAGCACTTAAAACCCGCTTCAAAGAAATGACTCCAGAGCACTCTAAAACCGCTTCCAACGAAATGACCTCAGAGCACATAAAAACCCGCATCCAAAGAAATGATTCAGAGCACTCTAAAACCCGCTTCCAGCGAAATGACTCCAGAGCACTCTAAAACCCGCTTCCAACGAAATGACTCAGAGTACTTAAAAGACCAGTTCAACAAAATGTCCACAGTGCACATAAAAACCCCCTTCCAACGAAATGACTCAGAGCACTTAAAAACATGCTTCCAAAGAAAGGACTCCACAGCACTTAAAAACCGCTTCTAACGAAATGTTCCCAGAGCACTTAAAAACCCGCTTCAACGAAATAACCTCAGAGCAGATAAAATCCGCTTCCCACAAAATGACTCCACAGCACTCAAAACCTGCTTCCATGAAATGACTACAGAGCACTTAAAAACCTGCTTCCAACGAAATGAGCACAGAGCACTTAAAAACCCGCTTCTGTGAAATGACTCAGAGCTCTCAAAAACCCGCTTCAAAGAAATGACTCAGAGCACTTAAAAACCCAGTTCCACGAAATATCCTCAGTGCACATAAAATCCCGCCTCCAACGAAATGACTCCAGAGCACTTATGAGCCCGCTTCTGTGAAATGACTCAGACACTTAAAAACCGCTTCCAAAGAAATGACTCCAGAGCACTTAAAAACCCGCTTCCAATGAAATGACTCCACAGAACTCTAAAACCTGCTTCCAAGCGAAATGAGTCCAGAGCACTAAAAACCCCTTCCAACGAAATGACTCAGAGCACTTAAAAACATGCTTCCAGAAATGGCTCCAGAGCACTCTAAAACCGCTTCAACGAAATGACTCCAGAGTACTTAAAAGCCCAGTTCAACAAAATGTCCTCAATGCACATAAAACCCCCTTCCACGAAATGATTCAGAGCACTTAAAAGCGTGCTTCAAAGAAAGGACTCCACAGCACTTAAAAACCCTCTTCCAACAAAATAATCCCAGAGCACTTAAAAACCGCTTCCAGCGAAATGACTCCAGAGCATTCAAAAACCGCTTCCAATGAAATGACTCCAGAGCACTTAAAAAACCTTTCAATGAAATGACTCAGAGCACTTAAAAACCCGCTTCCAACGAAATGACTCAGAGCACTTAAAAACCCGCATCCAACAAAATGACTCCAGAGCACTTAAAAACCGGCGTCCACTAAATGAGCCCAGAGCACTTAAAAACCAGATTTCAACGAAATCAGCCCAGAGCACGTAAAAGCTCAGTTCAACAAAATGTCCTCAGTGCACATAAAAACCCCATTCCAAAGAAATGACTCCTAGCACTTAAAACGTGCTTCCAGCGAAAGGACTGCACAGCACTTAAAAACCAGCTCCAAACGGAATGACTCCCAGAGCACTTAAAACCCGCTTCCATCGAAATGACTCCAGAGAACTCTAAAACCCGCTTCCAACGAAATGAGTCCAGAGCACTAAAAAACCCGCTTCCAACGAAATGACTCAGAGCACTCAAAACCCGCTTCCAATGAAATGACTCAGAGCACTTAAAAACCGCTTTCAGCGAAATGACTCAGAGCACTTAAAACCCGATTCTAACGAAATGACCTCAGAGCACATAAAAACCCGCATCAAAGAAATGATTCCAGAGCACTCTAAAACCGCTTCCAACGAAATGACTCAGAGTACTTAAAAGACCAGTTCAACAAAATGTCCACAGTGCACATAAAAACCCCTTCCAACGAAATGACTCCAGAGCACTTAAAAGCGTGCTTCCAAAGAAAGGACTCCACAGCACTTAAAAACCGCTTCCAACGAAATGATCCCAGAGCACTTAAAAACCCGCTTACAACGAAATAACCTCAGAGCAGATAAAATCCCGATTCCCACAAAATGACTCCAGAGCACTCAAAAACCTGCTTCCATGAAATGACTACAGAGCACTTAAAAACCCACTTCCAAAGAAAATGAGCACACAGCACTTAAAACCCGCTTCCAACGAAATGACTCAGAGCACTCAAAACCCGCTTACAAAGAAATGACTCAGAGCACTTAAAAACCCAGTTTCAACGAAATATCCTAAGTGCACATAAAAACCGCCTCAACGAAATGACTCCAGAGCACTTATGAGCGCGCTTCCAGCGAAATGACTCTAGACACTCAAAACCCGCTTCCAATGAAATGACTACAGAGCACTTAAAAACCCGTTTCCAACGAAATGATTCAGAGCACTTAAAACGTGCTTCCAAAGAAAGGACTCCATAGCACTTAAAACCTGCTTCAACGAAATGATCCCATAGCCCTTAATAACCCGATTCCAACGAAATGACTCCAGAGCACTCAAAAACCGCTTCCAATGAAATGACTCAGAGCACTTAAAAACCCGCTTTCAACGAAATGAATCAGAGCACTTAAAAACCAGTTCCAACGAAATGACTCCTGAGCACTTAAAAACCCGCTTCAAAGAAATGACTCAGAGCACTTAAAACCCGCTTCCAAACGAAATGACTTCAGAGCACTTAAAAACCCGCTTCCACGAAATGAGCCCAGAGCACTTAAAAACCCGATTTCCAACGAAATGAGCCCAGAGCAAGTAAAAGCTCAGTTCAGCAAAATGTCCTCAGTGCACATAAAAACCCCCTTCCAAAAAATGACTCCAGAGCACTTAAAAGCGTGCTTCCAAAGAAATGACTCCAGATCACTCTAAAACCCGCTTTCAACAAAATGACTCCAGAGTACTTAAAAGCCCAGTTCAACAAATTGTCCTCAGTGCACATAAAAACCCCCTTTCAACGAAATGATTCCAGAGCACTTAAAAGCGTGCTTCCAAAGAAAGGACTCCACAGCACTTAAAGACCGCTTCCAAGCCCGAAATGATCTCATAGCCCTTAATAACCCGATTCCAAGAAATGAAATGACTCAGAGCACTCAAAAAAACAGCTTCCAATGAAATGACTCAGAGTACTTAAAAGCCCAGTTCAACAAAATGTCCTCAGTGCACATAAAAACCCCCTTCCAACAAAATGATTCCAGAGCACTTAAAAACGTGCTTCCAAAGAAAGGACTCCTCAGCACTTAAAAACCCGCTTCCAACGAAATGATCCCAGAGCACTTAAAAACCCGCTTCCAACGAAATGACTCCAGAGCACTCAAAAACCCGCTTCCAATGAAATGACTCAGAGCACTTAAAAACCGCTTTCAATGAAATGACTCAGAGCACTTTAAAACCCACTTCCAACGAAATGACTCAGAGATCGTAAAAACCGCATCCAACAAAATGACTTCAGAGCACTTAAAAACCGCTTCCAACGAAATGAGCCCAGAGCACGCTAAAACCCGATTCCAACGAAATCAGCCCAGAGCACGTAAAAAGCTCAGTTCAACAAAAATGTCCTCAGTGCACATAAAAACCCCCTTCCAACGAAATGACTCAGAGAACTTAAAAGCGTGCTTCCAGCGAAAGGACTCCACAGAACTTAAAAACCAGCTCCCATGCGAAATCATCCCAGAGCAGTTAAAAACCTGCTTCCATCGAAATGACTCCAGAGAACTCAAAAACCGCTTCCAAGAAATGAGTCCAGAGCACTATAAAACCGCTTCCAACGAAATGACTCAGAGCACTCTAAAACCCGCTTCCAAGCGAAATGACTCCAGAGTACTTAAAAGACAAGTTCAAAAAATGTCCCACGTGCACATAAAATCCCGCCTCAACGAAATGATTCCAGAGCACTTAAAAGCGTGCTTCCAAAGAAAGGACTCCACAGCACTTAAAAACCGCTTTAAAAGCGAAATGATCCCATAGCCCTTAATAACCCGATTCAGCGAAATGACTCCAGAGCACTCAAAAACCACTTCCAATGAAATGACTCAGTGCACTTAAAACCCGCTTTCACGAAATGAATCCAGAGCACTTAAAAACCTGCTTCTGAAATGACTCGAGCACTTAAAAACCCGCTTCAAAAAATGACTCCAGAGCACTTAAAAACCCGCTTCCAAAGAAATGACTTCAGAGCACTTAAAAACCGCTTGAAATGAGCCCAGAGCACTTAAAAACCCGCTTCCAGCGAAATGACTTCAGAGCACTTAAAAACCCGCATCCAACGAAATAACTCCAGAGCACTTAAAACCCGCTTCCGCGAAATGAGCCCAGAGCACTTAAAACCCGATTCCAAAGAAATCAGCCCAGAGCACGTAAAAGCTCAGTTCAACAAAATGTCCTCAGTGCACATAAAAACCCCATTCAAAGAAATGACTCCTAGCACTTAAAAAGCGTGCTTCCAACGAAAGGACTCCACAGCACTTAAAAACCAGCTTCCAACGAAATGACTCAGAGCACTTAAAAACCCGCTTCCATCGAAATGACTCAGAGAACTCTAAAACTGCTTCAATGAAATGAGTCCAGAGCACTAAAAACCCGCTTCCAACAAAAATGACTCCAGAGCACTCAAATACCGCTTCAATGAAATGACTCCAGAGCACTTAAAACCCGCTTTCAACGAAATGACTCCAGAGCACTTAAAAACCCGATTCCAACGAAATGACCTCAGAGCACATAAAAACCCGCATCCAAAGAAATGATTCCAGAGCACTCTAAAACCCGCTTCCAACGAAATGACTCCAGAGCACTCTAAAACCCGCTTCCAAAGAAATGACTCCAGAGTACTTAAAAGACCAGTTCAACAAAATGTCCTCAGTGCACTTAAAAACCCCTTCAACGAAATGACTCCAGAGCACTTAAAAACGTGCTTCCAACAAAGGACTCCACAGCACTTAAAACCAGCTTCCAACGAAATGACCCCAGAGCAGTTAAAAACCTGCTTCCATCGAAATGACTCAGAGAACTCTAAAACCCGCTTGCAAAAAAATGAGTCAGAGCACTAAAAACCTGCTTCAATGAAATGACTCCAGAGCACTCAAAACCCGCTTCAATGAAATGACTCAGAGCAAAAACCCGCTTTCAACGAAATGACTCCAGAGCACTTAAAACCCTTTCAATGAAATGACCTCAGAGCACATAAAAACCGCATCCAAAGAAATGACTCAGAGCACTTAAAAACCCAGTTCCAACGAAATATCCTCAGTGCACATAAAATCACGCCTCAAAGAAATGACTCAGAGCACTTATGAAACCCGTTCCAGCGAAATGACTCTAGACATAAAAACCCTTCAATGAAATGACTACAGAGCACTTAAAACCCGCTTCAACGAAATGATTCCAGAGCACTTTAAAAACGTGCTTCCAAAGAAAGGACTCAGAGCACAGCACTTCCAAGAAAAAACCCGCTTCCAGCGAAATGATCCATAGCCCTTTATAACCCGATTCCAACGAAATGACTCAGAGCACTCAAAAACCGCTTCCAATGAAATGACTCCAGAGCACTTAAAAACCCGCTTTCAACGAAATGAATCCAGAGCACTTAAAACCCGCTTCCAACGAAATGACTCCTGAGCACACTAAAAACCCGCTTCCAAAGAAATGACTCAGAGCACTCTAAAACACGCTTCCAACGAAATGACCTCAGAGCACATAAAAACCGCATCAAAGAAATGATTCCAGAGCACTCTAAAACCCTTTCAACGAAATGACTCCAGAGCACTCTAAAACCCGCTTCCAACGAAATGACTCCAGAGTACTTAAAAGACCAGTTCAACAAAATGTCCACAGTGCACATAAAAACCCCTTCCAACGAAATGACTCCAGAGCACTTAAAAACATGCTTCCAAAGAAAGGACTCCACAGCACTTAAAAACCGCTTCAACAAAATGTTCCCAGAGCACTTAAAAACCCGCTTCCAACAAAATAACCTCAGAGCAGATAAAATCCGCTTCCCACAAAATGACTCCACAGCACTCAAAAAACCTGCTTCCATGAAATGACTACAGAGCACTTAAAAACCTGCTTCCAACGAAATGAGCACAGAGCACTTAAAAACCGCTTTCCTGAAATGACTCCAGAGCACTCAAAAACCCGCTTCCAAAGAAATGACTCCAGAGCACTTAAAAACCCAGTTCCAACGAAATATCCTCAGTGCACATAAAATCCCGCCTCCAACGAAATGACTCCAGAGCACTTATGAACGCGCTTCCAACGAAATGACTCCAGACACTTAAAAACCCGCTTCCAAAGAAATGACTCCAGAGCACTTAAAAACCCGCTTCCAATGAAATGACTCCACAGAACTCTAAAACCTGCTTCCAACGAAATGAGTCCAGAGCACTAAAAAACCCCCTTCCAACGAAATGACTCCAGAGCACTTAAAAACCCTTTTCCAACGAAATGGCTCCAGAGCACTCTAAAACCCGCTTCAACGAAATGACTCCAGAGTACTTAAAAGCCCAGTTCAACAAAATGTCCTCAATGCACATAAAAACCCCCTTCCCACGAAATGATTCCAGAGCACTTAAAAACGTGCTTCAAAAGAAAGGACTCCACAGCACTTAAAAACCCTCTTCCAACAAAATAATCCCAGAGCACTTAAAAACCCGCTTCCAACGAAATGACTCCAGAGCATTCAAAAACGCGCTTTCAATGAAATGACTCAGAGCACTTAAAACCGCTTTCAATGAAATGACTCAGAGCACTCAAAAACCGCTTCAATGAAATGACTCAGAGCACTTAAAAACCCGCATCCAACAAAATGACTTCAGAGCACTTAAAAACCCGCGTCCACTAAATGAGCCCAGAGCACTTAAAAACCAGATTTCAACGAAATCAGCCCAGAGCACGTAAAAGCTCAGTTCAACAAAATGTCCTCAGTGCACATAAAAACCCCATTCCAAAGAAATGACTCCTAGCACTTAAAAGCGTGCTTCCAACGAAAAAGGACTCCACAGCACTTAAAAAACCAGCTTCCAACGGAATGACCCAGAGCACTTAAAAACCCGCTTCCATCGAAATGACTCCAGAGAACTCTAAAACCCGCTTAAAACCCACAACGAAATGAGTCCAGAGCACTAAAACCCGATTCCAACGAAATGACTCCAGAGCACTCAAATACCCTTTCAATGAAATGACTCAGAGCACTTAAAAACCCGCTTTCAACGAAATGACTCAGAGCACTTAAAAACCCGATTCTAACGAAATGACCTCAGAGCACATAAAAACCCGCATCCAAAGAAATGATTCCAGAGCACTCTAAAACCCGCTTAACGAAATGACTCCAGAGTACTTAAAGACCAGTTCAACAAAATGTCCACAGTGCACATAAAAACCCCTTCCAACGAAATGACTCAGAGCACTTAAAAACGTGCTTCAAAAAAGGACTCCCACAGCACTTAAAAACCCGCTTCCAGCGAAATGATCCCAGAGCACTTAAAAACCGCTTTCAAACGAAATAACCTCAGAGCAGATAAAATCCCGATTCCCACAAAATGACTCCAGAGCACTCAAAAACCTGCTTCCATGAAATGACTACAGAGCACTTAAAAACCCACTTCCAAAGAAATGAGCACACAACCCGCTTTCAACGAAAAACCCGCTTAAAGCCCAGTTCGAAATGACTCCAGAGCACTCAAAACCCACTTACAAAAGAAATGACTCAGAGCACTTAAAAACCCAGTTTCAACGAAATATCCTAAGTGCACATAAAAACATGCCTCAGCAAAAATGACTCCAGAGCACTTATGGGCAGCTTCCAACGAAATGACTCTAGACACTCAAAAACCCGCTTCCAATGAAATGACTACAGAGCACTTAAAAACCGTTTCCACGAAATGATTCAGAGCACTTAAAAACGTGCTTCCAAAGAAAGGACTCCATAGCACTTAAAAACCTGCTTCCAGCGAAATGATCCATAGCCCTTTAATAACCCAGAGCAGATAAAATCCCATCAACGAAATGACTCCAGAGCACTCAAAAACCGCTTCAATGAAATGACTCCAGAGCACTTAAAACCGCTTTCAACGAAATGAATCCAGAGCACTTAAAACCCAGTTCAACAAAATGACTCTGAGCACTTAAAAACCCGCTTCCAAAGAAATGACTCCAGAGCACTTAAAAACCCGCTTCCAACGAAATGACTTCAGAGCACTTAAAAACCCGCTTCCAAGCGAAATGAGCCCCAGAGCACTTAAAACCGATTCCAACGAAATGAGCCCAGAGCAAGTAAAAGCTCAGTTCCAGCAAAATGTCCTCAGTGCACATAAAAACCCCTTCAAAAAAATGACTCAGAGCACTTAAAAACGTGCTTCCAACGAAATGACTCAGATCACTCTAAAACCCGCTTTCAACAAAAATGACTCAGAGTACTTAAAAGCCCAGTTCAACAAATTGTCCTCAGTGCACATAAAAACCCCTTTCAACGAAATGATTCAGAGCACTTAAAAACGTGCTTCCAAAGAAAGGACTCCACAGCACTTAAAGACCCGCTTCCAACGAAATGATCTCATAGCAGTTAATATCCCGATTCCAACGAAATGACTCCAGAGCACTCAAAAACAGCTTCCAATGAAATGACTCCAGAGTACTTAAAAGCCCAGTTCAACAAAATGTCCTCAGTGCACATAAAAACCCCTTCCAACAAAATGATTCAGAGCACTTAAAAGGTGCTTTCAAAGAAAGGACTCCTCAGCACTTAAAAACCCGCTTCCAACGAAATGATCCCAGAGCACTCTAAAACCCGCTTCCAACGAAATGACTCCAGAGCACTCAAAAACCGCTTCAATGAAATGACTCAGAGCACTTAAAACCCGCTTTCAATGAAATGACTCAGAGCACTTAAAAACCCCTTCCAACGAAATGACTCAGAGCTCGTAAAAACCCGCATCCAACAAAATGACTTCAGAGCACTTAAAACCGCCTACGAAATGAGCCCAGAGCACTTAAAAACCCGCTTCCAACGAAATCAGCCCAGAGCAGAAAAGCTCAGTTCCAACAAAATGTCCTCAGTGCACATAAAAACCCCCTTCCAACGAAATGACTCAGAGAACTTAAGCACCAGCTTCCAACGAAAGGACTCCACAGAACTTAAAAACCAGCTCCCAACGAAATCATCCCAGAGCAGTTAAAAACCTGCTTCCATCGAAATGACTCAGAGAACTCTAAAACCCGCTTCCAACGGAAATGAGTCAGAGCACTATAAAACCGCTTCCAACGAAATGACTCCAGAGCACTCTAAAACCGCTTCAACAGAAATGACTCCAGAGTACTTAAAAGACAAGTTCAAAAAATGTCCACCGTGCACATAAATCCCGCCTCAACGAAATGATT